>LR751481.1:67393-167051 GCA_902729485.2 Mus minutoides
CAATGCCTGGCAAACATGGAGGTGGAAGCTCACAGTCAGCTATTAGATGGAACACAGGGTTCCCAAGGAAGGAGCTAGAGAAAGTACCCAAGGAGCTGAAGGGGTCTTCAACCCTATAGGTGGAAGAATAACCATGAACTAACTAGTACCCCCTGAGCTCATGTCTCTAGCTGCATATATAGAAGAGGATGGCCTAGTTAGCCATCATTGGGAAGAGAGGCCCCTTGGTCATGCAGACTTTATATGCCCCAGTACAGGGGAACGCCAGGGCCAAGATGTGGGAGCGGGTGGGTAGGGGAGCAGGGCTGGGAGGTGGGAGGGTATAGGGAACTTTCTGGATAACACTTGAAATGTAAATGAAGAAATTATCTAATAAAAGTTGGAAAAAAATCAATGTTGCTAAAAGAAAAAAAAAAAAACAAAAAAAGTCTATAAAGGAGCTCTAGTGAAAAAAGGGGAGAGGAATCCAGCTGTAGTTGGTCGTACAAGTGAAGCTCTCTTGGATCGTTCTTTCCAGCATAGCAGTATGGTGAATCCCACTAAGTACTCAAGCTCACCATTATATGTAGGGAAAAAAAATGCCTGCTTCAAGTGAAGGTGCTTCCATCCCACTTGGGAAGGAGGAGAAACCAGAAGGTGGGGGGGGGGGGGGGGGGGGGGGGGGGGAGGGGGAGGGCAGGGGGAAAAGGAAACATGATCAGGTATTGGCATTAGTGGAGTAGGGTGGTGACTGGGGCGGGGGCACAACAACCAGGAATGAAGCCCCGAGGTCAGCAGAAAGAATGGAAACAGGCAACCTTGGGATGTGGGAGGTGAGGTGACCCTCTAGAATGTACCAGAGACCTGAGAGGTGAGAGACTCTCAAGACTCAAAGGGAGGGACATTCGATGAAATGCCCAGCAGTGGGGAGAGGGAACTTGTAGAGCCCACCTCCAGTAGAAAGACAGGGCATCAAGTGGAGGGAGGGGGTTGCCATCCCATAATAAGAAACTCTGATCCAGAACTGTTTCTGTCTAAAAGAACAGCAGGGATAAAAATGGAGAAGAGATTGAGGAAAAGGAGGTCCAGTGACAGGGCCAAATTGGGATCTATCTCGAGGGGAGACTCCAAAGCCTGACACCATTACTGATGCTATGGTGTGCTTACAGACAGGAGCCTAATAGTATGGCTGCCCTCCAAGAGGCCCAACAAACAGCTGATTGAGACAGAAGCAGATACTTACACCCAACCAATGGACTGAAGTTGGTGACCCCTGTGGTTGGATTAGGGAAAGGCTGGAAGAAGTTGAGGAGGAGGGCGACCCTGTAGGAAGACCAGCAGTCTCAACTAACCTGGATCCCCAAGGTCTCTCAGACACTGAGGTACCAACCAGGCAGCATACACTATTAGCTGGTCCGAGGCCCCGACACACATACTGCAGAGGACAAGAAGACTCCTCTAACCCTTGAGGAACTTGAGGTCCAGGCAATGGGGAGGCCTGGTGGGGTCTGCACATGTGTGTGTGGGACATCCTCTTGGATATAGGGGAGGAAAAAAGGGATGAGGAACAGTTGGAGGGCAGAACGGGAGGGGGATAGCAACTGGACTGTTAAAAAAGATTAAATATTAAAAAGAAAAAGAAGAAAAGAGGAGGAGGAAGAGGAGGATGTAACGTCAAACAAACCTGAGCTATACTCTAAGACCTTATCTTGAAAAAGAAACAATTAATAACAACAATAAAATTGCCTTCTAAGCTCAGCCTGAATTCCCACCTCTCAAAACTATGAGATTTAAAAAAAAAAAAAAGCTTGTTTTAATCCACCTAGTTCAGAGTACTTGGTATGTGGTAGATACCTAGAACAGGTGACTATGAAGTTCTAGGTTATGACAATTTCCTTAGATGACTGAAGGAATTTACTCATGAGTTTCAGGCCTCCTAGCATAGAATATGAAGCAGCTGTGCCTTGGTATTTTAGTAAACTGGAATATCACTTTGTATCAACTATTCTGAAGTGTTCTCAGGGCAGGCTTGGTGTGAATGTTTTTTCCATGTTCAGTATCAGACATTCAAAAGACCTTTCAACTTAGAGATTCATGTTCCACAGTTCTGAGATATATTTTTGAATTATTTCAAAGATAATATTTCCATCTCCTTTTGTCTCTCCTAGAACTATCATTTGGATAATAGCTCATCTCAACTGATCTTCTAATTGTTCTAGGTTTATTTTTTATTTTTTATTTTTGGTTTTGGTTTTTTGAGATAAGGTTCCTCTGTAGGATTGGCTGTCCTGGAACTTGCTGTGTAAATCAGGCTGTCCTGGAACTTATAGACATCCACCATCCTTTATCTTCTAAGCGCTGGGATTAAAGGTGTGCACTAGAAGACCTAGGTTAACTTCCAGCATGCACATGGCAGCATAAAGTCTTTGTAATTCTCAGTTCCAGAGGAACTAGCACCCTGTTCTAGCCTTCACGGGCACTGCAGAGCACTCACATACATGAAATAAAAAAATTAAAAACAAAAATTAAAAATTAGAAGAGAAAAATAAAACAAAGATTTCCTCTTTAGTGCCCCCTTTCTTCTCTCCTACCCTTTCTTCTTCCATGTTTGAAGTTTTGTCCGATGTCTAATGATCTTGGGTTGTTTGATTATACTGAAACATTAGAGTCTTATGCATACTAGTCAACTGGGGATGGAGCTGCAAATAAGTTTCCTGTATATGGTCGTGGCTGTAGGATGAGCTGGGTGGGTCTGAGGGACAGTTTATCTTAGGTTGGCCCATGGACACATCTGTTAGGTATTTTCTTAATTAAGTTAATGATGTAGGAAGTCAACCACTGTGTGTGGCACTATTCTGTAGACAGAAGGTCCTGAACTGCTTAAGAGTGGAGAAATCCAACAAGCCAGCACCCCACGTTTGATGGTTTCTCTCTGGGGTTGACTGCGGCTTCGTTGTAACAAGTTGTTCTGAGTGCTTGTCTTTCCCACAGTGGTGGACTATCAACCACCACTGCAAAAGTGGACCCCATCATCCCTAAATAGCTTGTTAATGGGTACTTTATCACAGCATCAGAGATGAAACTAGAACACTTGCTCTTAGTGTCTTTGGGACTCTCCTCTAGGTATGTTCTCATTGCTTGCGAAGGTTTGTCTGGTCTGTAGTCATGAGAATACATGACAAATTAATGACTCAAGGGTTGAGTGGAGGAAGATTCTCTCAGTCCAGACAGAGGCTGTTGATCTTAGGATCTCTGAAGGAATAATTTCTAGCCTTCTCCAAGGTGAGATAGCACAGTTGCCCACCTTTGTAGAGTTAAGTGGTCAGAAGGGCTGAATTTTCAGTCAATGCCAATATTTCTGCTTGCAGCTTTCACCTCTTTTTTTACAACTACCTGTATATATAAACCTCCAGTCCTGTGGAGTTTTATAGTGTAAACTGGGGTTGATGGGCAGCAGTCCCTCTCATCAGCTTGGGATGCAGCCCTCCGGAATCTACCATGACTTCCCTATTTGTTGTGTTTCTTTCTGGCTGCCAACAGTCTCTGGCTGTTGACTCTTCCTATCCTCTTTGTCCTTGTGGATGAATTCATTTACTGTTCTTGGTGTAAAGCTTCTTGGGGAGAGAAGAAAGTGCTTGTTTTCGAGCTGCTCGCTCATCCAGAAGCCTGAAAATGAATACTGTGTGGTTTATGCCTTCTGCCTTGACTACTTTATTATATTTTGTGAAAACATATGGGAAGTGGACATCAGAGGTGAGTTCAACGCTAAAATAATTTCACGGTCAATAAAGAGTGCTTATTTTCTCTGGGAAAGTAATTGTTACCAACATCTAGTCATAAATATATTTTTAATAATTCCAAAAATGAAATTTATGTTCTGAAATATTGTTTTGCTCATGGCATGCTCAGCTCATGGAGACTAAATAACATGGCTATTAGTCTTAGAGATACAGTCATTTGCACTGCTCATTATTAGAATACAGATATCTTTGCCAATCACTGATAGATTCATTAACATCGTTGACTAAAAACAGCATCTATAATTTGGGGATTAAAGTCTTTACACTACATCCTGGGAATATTTAAATAACCAGCAGTACTATCTTCTTTTGTAGCCATTCCTATAAATAATTTTCCTCATAAATTTTAGAAATTGAATTTTCTGGAATTTTGACAGATTTGGGGGTGGTGAAAGCAATTTTCTGAAATGCCTACAAGTTCAGACTGCTGACAGGGGAGTTTTCTTTATGTAGGGAGAGCTGCACTACAATTTGTGAACACTAACTAGAGTGCTAACCGTGATGAGCTGGACTACAAAGACTGCTCTCATTTCAAAACTCTTGTTCTGTGATGTTCGAGTGGATTCAAGCACCCCAGTGCAAGCTTTTGTTCTGTTCTTTTTGTTTTATTGCACTACAAAACCAAGGACAGCGGATCAGTAGAAGAGATGATTGCTTCATGCCTGCGTTTTGGTGATGTCCCACATTTGGCCTATTACCTGCAGCACAGACTGGCATTCTCCACACTGCTATGGAAAGGTACATCCGGATGCTTTCCCAGTATGATCATCTCCGTACTGGACAGCCAGGCAGCGCTGGCTTTGTAGGGTCCCATTTTGGATTCTAGCACTAAATTAAGTATAGATCCACACAGCATAGAATGGTTTCTAATTGCTTTCCCCAACATTTGCTCAAGTAACGAAATTACTTCTCCAAGAGACTTTAAGGAGCCCCCCATTTCATTAAAGTCAAACATACAGACCCCCCCCCTGCACCTTACCTCCATTCCTTAGGAACTCTACACTTGGTGCAATCTCAGGGTACTCCTAGCTTTTTTCACAGACCCTCCCAGCCCTCCTTTCTAGCATTCTTGTCAGTTCCCAGCCCACAGGAACGTTTTCCACCAGGGACTCCCAGTAGCAACACTGGATGGAGCCACAGATGAGCACCTCAATTAACCTACATCAAAGCAAAGAAGCTTCGTCGTCAGTTAGATAGAAATCAACACAGAGACCCACAACAAGACAATGTACAGAGAGTGAGGTGCTTTGGAGCACTCTGTTCTAAATGGGATGTTTTCATCAAGCTCTTCCTCTCAAGTCTCAGGGATCTACACAGAAGAGGAGGTGGGAAGATTTTAAGAGCAAGAGGCGATGAATGACTCCAAGGAAAGTGTTTTCCAGACAGAACAGGACTGATACATATATAAACTTAAAGAAACTGTTGGGGCACACTAAATTCTTGCACAGATTCAAGCCAGATGGGGTCCAAGCACTTTGAGGGAGAAGTATACATGGGTCTCACTCCTAACCAATAAGCTATTTGCAATTGATACATGAGTATCAATTAGTAGGAAATCAATTTTCTCCAATGGAGTGTCACTCTGTATATCAGCTATGCTCTAGGGTAGCCTCAATGCCCAGGAGTGGTTGCCCAACACCAAACAAACTCAATGATATTTTTGTAAGCTTTTCTTTTCTTTTCTTTTCTTTTCTTTTCTTTTCTTTTCTTTTCTTTTCTTTTCTTTTCTTTTCTCTTCTCTTCTCTTCTCTTCTCTTCTCTTTCTTTTTTCTCTTATTGATCTTTTGCCTATTAAGTTTGCTTCTCTGTTCAATGACATTTTTTTCTATGTCTGTTTTTGGATTTTTTTTTTTTTTGAGAAAGAGAGAAAAAGAAAGAGAAAGAGATAGAATGAAAATGTATAGTTGTGTGAGTCTGGTGGTTGGGAGAACCTGGAAGGAGCTGAGGGAGAGGAAAATATGATCAAAATATATTATATAAAACATGGTAATGGAAAAAAATCAAGCAAAACAATGTAAACTCAAGAATGAACCTCAAGAATAATGTGGATAAAAGTACAGTTTTATGTGTGAAAATGATTTCGTATTGTCTTAAAGTAGAACTACTTAGAGAAGGGCAAGGGCACTTCCCAAAGTGTTAGTTGTTCATCAGAGCTCTTTATGATACATCAAATATTCTGGCATTCAAGCAATAGCCATTTATCAAGTCCTGGTAAGCTTTCTTATGCCTGAATTATTTTTGAGAAATTTCTACATGAGGACAGCATCTACATCCTTCCCGACTCTCCCTACTCCAGCTCCATCTGTGGCCCCACCTTTCCATCACAAAGTCATGCTCTCTTCATTAAGTGTTTATATATATATATATATATATATATATATATATATATATATATATATATATAACTATGTTTATTATATATGTTACCTATATTGTTATTATTATAACATATATAACAATATATTATATATAATATAATACATAGATACGCACATGTATATATAGCATACGTGTGTCCATCAGTGAGCACATGAGATTGGACAATCTATATGAGAGCTCATCTTGGAGAAAACAGATTCTCCCTCATCACCTCCTGCTTTTTATCTAAGGGTAGAACTACTTAGAAATTTCCGTTTATGAAAATTTCACAATTTTCATAATTATGAGTTGGTAGGTTTTACATCTGGGTAAACCCAAAAGCTATGCAATACCTAATAAACCCCTAGTCACAGGCATGGGAAGTCTCCCGTTGAGTTGTTGATCAGACGGATGCAAGAGTTTCCCATAACAAAAAAAGCTATTGCCATTGCCCTCTGATGCTTTCCAGAGCTTGAGGGTAGACCTTATTACTGAAGACACCACACATATTAAATACAGACTTGGATGAACTGAGCTGAAATAGAACTGGAAGCCTGAGGACTGGTTCTCAAATGGAGAAGGAGTTCCACAACTGCTAAGAGACAGGTAGTCTTGGGCCATTTTTTATTCTTTCCACAAACACAAATAGTTTGGATGTAAATTTTGAGATCATATTAAGTTAGGTCATGGGGATGATGGAGAAGATGGAGATGATGGAGAGATGATGGGGAAGCCTAAGAGTAGGCTCTGGAAGAGAGAAAGGGCAATGTTGGATGTGAAGGCCAGGGCAGACGAGTTAATTAGGATAAAACTGGGCAACTTGGAGACTATGCTGGCTGTACTGAGAAAGGGGCTTTTCTACTAGGTAACTTTGGGGGAAAGAGTGGATCGTTTACTATCAGATGTGGATGTGGAGTCAGGCCACTAGAAGACTAAAGAAAATGGATGAGAGGCCTTTACAAGTTCTTTTCCTTCCATACTAGTCACATACCAGATTCTTCACTTGACTTGCCAAATCACAGAACCACCAAGATTCATTCTTGGAGTTGGGTCGACATGGAGATATGACTTGTTGAGTATTCAGAGAGACTGGCAATGGGGTAATTAATTCTGCAGAGGAAGGGAGGTCACTACAGAGAGGAGGTGCTGGGGTTTAGACAAGGAAAGATCATCAGGATACATTTTGAGTTTGTACATGGGAATAGACTTTATGGGCCTTATATTCAATATTCATGAGCTGCTGAACTAAAAAAGACAGCATATCTATTAGATTAATTCTCCAGTAATATTTATTTTTTCTCCTCTACTGCTCCGTGAGTTGAGGAAGTTATAATTCTCATCACTCTGGCTTTTTTCCACCCCAGATTTAAACAATTTATGCTACTAAGTTTGTGAGATTACTAAAATATGATAAGAACTGAGAGAATTAACAGCGTGGGTCCTTATGAACCTCAGCTGTGACAGAAAAGATTGTTTTAATCTAACAGTGCTTCTTAGAGGATGCTTCATGGAGCATCCGCTACTTAAGAAGCATATTTCTCTTAAACACACAGTCCTACATTATTGCATGTAAATGTATTTAGGAAATGTCTCATAAGAGCAGCAAAAACAGACCAATAGACTATGTTGATTTTTTAATATATACAAAGGTCTTGGGCATATGTAATGTCCCTTAGTCAATGAATATGTTTCTCTTTATTTAAGCTAGCATTTCCAAAGCTTGCTTGAATTATGAAGATTTTTAGAAAATGCACATAATATTTAACAAAGAAAACAAATAGCCAGGTGAAGAGATATCCTACAGAATGGGAGAAAAATCTTTGCTATATATACACATCAGAGGATTAACGTCCATAATATACAAAGACCTCAAAAATTAAATATCAAAAGGTTAAACAATGTAATAAAAAAGGGGCTAATGAAATGAGCAAATAGTTCTCCAAAGATGAAGTACGATGGTCAACAAAGACTTGAAAGAATGTTCAACCTCACTAGCCATCAAAGCAATGCAAAAAAAAAAAAAAAAAAAAAAAGAGCTATGAGATTCCATATTATTGTAGTCACATAAGAAACTGCAGAATTTTCAACCCTAAATGGGACATGTCTACCAAACAATCTTCACCCAAGTTTAAGGGGTCATTGTGGAAAGTGGAAAGATTATAAAATTACAGGTGATGGATGACTACCAGGAAACAGTATCCTCTGGACACAACAGGGCAGTGGTGCATATGCAGTCACATCATTGTGACAACATGCATGTGTTTTTCCCAAGCTCATGGAGAAGGGACGTACGCAGCAAGTTCCATCCATAGGTGGTAGAGGGAAGAATAGTTTATATATTATATATGGAGAGAGAAAGAGAGAGAGAGAGAGAGAGAGAGAGAGAGAGAGAGAGAGAGAGAGCATAGTTCTTTTGATCACACTCCAGTGGAAGGCTATATCCAAGTATATACAGTCAGCACAAATTGGACTTGAATTAAGTCAATCCCAGAAGAACAGATACTGTATGCTTTCTCTTACTATAGGTTATAGACATCATAAATATATAAAATTAGGTAAATACTATTGACATAAAGATGTAAGTGAAACTGGGAGCAAAGATGAGGAATGGGAGAGGGGAGAAGGGGGAGAGCAGGGACAGTATTGGGTGCTGTGCTTAAAGTACTTTATGTATTTGCATCCTAATCACCTTATCCAACTCTGCATAACAAAAAAGAAATATAAATAACATTTAAAAAATGAAATTGCAGGCCTTTAATCCCTGCATTCAGGAGATGGAGGCAAGTGTATCTCCATGAGTTTAAGGTCAGGCTGGTCTAGGCTACATAGTAAGTCCTTGTGTCAAAAAATGCAGGTCATAACCTTTGTCATCTAGCAGAATTAGTATTTCTTAGAATAGTTTTTGAAGAAAATTGGTGGATTCTGTATTTGAACATTGGGACGCTCTAAAAGTCTCATGCTGTTGGCTATAAGAATCCTATTAGAGAATTTGGAGGATGTTAATTTATTTTGATCACTGTGGGCTAAAAAGCACACTATTCTCAATGGAAGTTCAAAGAGAAGCTTAATTTGTCTGATATTGCCCAGATTCTCCCCATAACAAATATGCCCTTTCCTTTACTCTTTCTAGTTGGCTATTGAATTAGTAATTGTCCTTTAAACTCATTCCCTCACATTTGCTGATAACTATTCTCATCCTGTTGGCTGAATGCTGCTAATTCGTACACAACATTGCTTATAGGGTACACTTGGAAGTCCAGGGGTTAAAGAGATGCTGATTGACTTTGGCATAGCTCTCATTATGCAGCTGGTGATTCAATTGAGCCTGTTTATGCTCTTCTTCCCTTGCCCTATTATTTTTGCCTGAAATGCTAATTCCTGCAAATCTGGTTTGATTTGGACAATCTAAGAAAATGCATATGAAGGAGCTTTGAGCCTAGAAAGCACACTACAGATGTGAAGTGACATAATGAACTAGGTTGCCAATTCTTTTTACGAGTTATTTTATAATTATTTTAAATTATATGCATGTGTCTATGTCTGTGTATAGGTGTGTACATGTAAATGCAGGTGTCTTCAGAGTCCAGAAGAGGTCACTGGACTCTAGAACTGGAGTTAGAGGCAGTCATGAGCTGCCAAATACTGGGTCTGGGAATTACTCTTTGGTCCTCAGCAAACGCAGTCATCTCTATTAACACTAATCCATCTCTCTCTCTCTCTCTCTCTCCCCCTAGGTTGGGATTTCTTTTGCTGGGTACCCATTATATGGTACACGTTGTTTCAGGTGCTAAGGCTACAAAATGGAGTAGTGTGATTTCAACCTTTGAGATGCTCTGTCTGAGTGGAGGGCAGGTGGGCTTGAAGATAATGAGTAGACAGCTACAGTAAGCCAGACAACGCTGGCACTGAGCACACAATAGAAGCTCAATGGGAATCATCCAGTCGAATGGGAAGAGGCAACCTGAGGGTTGATGCATGGCAGGGAGTAACCAGTTGGGACAAAGGTGGGGCAGATGTTTATGGAAAAATGCTCAAGCTCCCTCATAATCAAGAGATTGAAAATTAGAATAATAATGAAATATTGTTAGATTGGAAGAACATTAAAAACAAAAACAAACAAAAAAACCCAAACAAACAGAAAAATGCAAAACAAAATTAAAAAACCAATATACTGTATTGTCAGAATGTGGGGAATCATGTTGTCACACAGCTGTGAGAATATTAATTGGTAAAGCCTAATTTGCACGAAATTAATAATGCATATAGTTTGATTGAACGATTTTCCCTGTAGAAATTTTTGTGTGCATTTGTAAGATGGCAGCACAGAATGTTCATTGCAGTATTATTGAGGATAATGAAACTTTGAAAATAACCTGAATGTCCACAAGAGAGAGGAAACTTACTCTGAAACGCTATGTATATTAGAAAAGATCAAGGAGGTTTGATGTAGTGTTACAATAAAACACAACATTCAGCATCTTATATACAACATATTATTTATGGAGAAATTGTAACAACACACTTAATTAAGTACAAATGTCACCATGGGAATACCTAGGAAGCACTGGATGAAATTGCATTACACTGATCTCAGCCCTTTCTTCTGGGAGGAGGTAAAATTCTTCATGTGAATTCACACATGAAGGGAGACTTTCATTCTTTACTCTCAGTAACATTTTGTAAATCAAAATTGTATCATATCCTGAGTAATTAAGTGAAATTTATAAATAAGTTGAGGTTAGGGTGAGAGTTGCAGGAAGTGGTAGGGCCAGTCACTTCAGCTGGAGCCCACACAGATTTTATAGGGCATGTTCCCAGTTGGTACCTTGATGTGCCTGGATTCTGCCCTTCTTGTCTCTGTTAGGGTTTCATTCCTATGTTTGCCCTTCTTTCTGATTTTCAGACTCTGTTACTACAAGAATGCTACAGAATTTAAAAAAAAAAAGAAAGAAAGAAAGAAAGAAAGAGAGAAGGAAAGAAAGAAGGAAAGAAAGAAGGAAAGAGAAAGAAAGAAAGAAAGAAAGAAAGAAAGGAAAGGAAAGGAAAGGAAGAAGGAAAGAAAGACAAAGAAAGAAAGGAGGGAGGAAAAAAAAACAGTCTTATTCCTAATTTATGATTTCTCTCCAGGTCTTACTCACTTTGTTTTATAGCAAAACTCAATCCACCTGTGTTCATGATCACCTCCCGCCTGCCTCCCCACCCATTCTTTCCAAGCAGCCTGCCTTCCCACCTCACCCTGACGGAGTACCTGAGCTCTGAGGCTCCTAGTACAGACTGCCATGTCCATCTGGTCTTCCTCCACCCTCACCTTCTTCCTGTAACAGCACTGGCTGATAGCCAGGTACTAGAAGCCCTTTCTTTACCTAAGGCCCTCTAAATTCCTTTCCAGTCCTGTGGACTGTCCCCACTCAGTCTGCTGCTCCGAGATCATCTTCTGCTCCTGGGGGTGCCTTAACCTCTGTCCCCACTGCTCTGTTCCGTCCCTGCCTTGGAGCAGTGTCCCCCAAGTTTTGAAATCAGACTCACTTACACTCTTAAAATTATTGAGGATCCTAACAGAGTCGTTGGTATGCAGAGACCGGTCACTATTTGTAAGGATATTTGAAGAACATCTACTTATTAATTATGTTTAAATAACAATAACAAATTCACTACATGTTGGCATAACTTCTATTTGTTTGATATGTTTGCAAATGTCTTTCCTGGCTAGCTTGGTAGAGAAGAGCTGAATTCATTGCTTCCAGCTCTCATTGCTATTCAGACATTATGTGCTGTTGTTTGTGGAAGTGTATGGAGAAATTCTGCCCTGGTGTACATGCAGCTGGAAAGTGGAGATGCATTTTAATACGCATTTTAGAAAATTACAGATATACATTTTGGATTTTTACATCAACACTTAACAAGCGGTAATTTCTTACATATTGGTCAAGTGAAATGTGTAATCTGAAATTACATTAGTGAACCTTTTCTACCATATCCCATTAAAATGCTTTGGCCTCCTTTGTAGTTTTAATTATCTCTTACCCCTGTTAAGATTTTACACATTATATCATGGTTATATAGTAAAAATTATTAAATCAATGAGTTACAAAAATACTATAAATACTGGTACATTTCATATCTTTGAGAAATTAAATTTTTAATATTGTCATGTGTCTTATTAGATAAAGTCTAAATATTAGGACTCAGTCAAGGTCATAGGAGGAAATACAAATTTTCTGTAATTAAGTTTTTTCCTCTTCAGCTAAAATTTTATGGCTAGCAGCTAATATTGTTATATATTTTTCTTGAAGTGACCTGCTTGTTTAATTTATTTTAGATAAAATATTTACCATATATCAAAGTCTGAAAATCATAGTTCATTATACAGTCATTTTTCTTTTTAAAAAAATTGTTTTTCTTTTTTGGGACAGGATTTCTCTTTATATCTCCTACTGGCCTGGAACCCACTACAGGCTAGCCTTGAATACATAGAATTTACTTACCTCTGATTACTGAATGCTGGGATTAAAGATAAGTACCACATATCCAGCAATACACATTCATTTTTCAAAAGAAATGGGGTTCTATGAAAAATGAATTCAGCTCTCAGCTTACTTACATGTGTGCTTTCCTTTAGATACTACTATCCTGTTAACACTTCATTGTGCAGTAGTTCTCATCCATATTTGTATTTTTATCATATTAAATGATAAAGTCATAAAATAGCACTGCAGTTTTATTGCTTCACAGACAGTTCCGTTTTTGCTTTTGAGACATGGTCTCATGTATGTCAGGATACCCTTGAAATCACTATAAAGCCAAAAATGACTCTGCACTTCTAATCTTCTTGAGTATTGAAATTATAGGTGTGCACCACCATGCCCAGTTTATGTGGTATAGGAGATCAAATCCAGGGCGTTGTGATTGCTAGGCAATCAAGCCAAATCTCCAGCCCTATAGGTGACATTTTTATGGGAAAAATGAGACCCTTGTGTCTTATGCTGGGAAGTGAAGGATCCAGCACACTATGGCTATGAATGTAACTGACTGGTGCAGGGTTCACCCTCACATGTTCCTGGTTTGATCTCCCATTGCTTTTATATCATCAGTACAATGGCTCATAGCAAAGGCAAATTCTGTCTAAGACTGTTGTGAAAATAGGCCATACCTTGTGTCCCCTCTAAAAGGACCTAGCAAACACAGGCCACAGTTAGAGATTAGCTGCTTCTGAAACATGCCTATTAATCACACACAATGCAAAATGGCCAGCTCCATGGATAATCATTTGTTTAAACATATGAGAGTACTAATGACAGGGCTAATCATTTGCAATAGAGTCACATGTAGTTTGTGAATAATAGACTTAATAAGGTTATTAAACCCATTAGTGTTTAGTGCCTACCTGTCTTCTTTTTAAAACATGAAATTAGGTTAACAAATCTTAAGTGTAAATCCCTACTCTCCAGTTTTACTCCCCAAGTGACTGGGTTCAGAGTGATGCATTCTTTTTTTCACAATTGCTCTTTCTGTTAATGTCTGTGGGATGGAGAGAATAGATAACCTTTAACTCTAAGATTCTAGGACACATCTCATTTTTAAAAAATGTCCCTGGATGGCATGATAGTGCCACTTATAACAATGGCTTCCATGGTTTCTTTCTAAGCATTTACTGTGTCTCTAGTTTAATATAGTAAACTTAAGCTGGAAGCAGAGATGACAACGTTTAAACTAGACAACTCGGTCTGCTTTGATTCACTTATACTGACCTCATTCTTTGTGATGGAGTCTTACTATGGTCTTCTATGTGCCACCCAGTGCTGAGTTTAAGGGTGTCTGCCATCACACCTAATCTGTGGCCTCTATTCTTACCACTCTAGCATGAGTCTGATATTTTCTAATTGGCTTTGTTTTTAAAATTTTGTGACTTTTGTGAATTTTTATGGCTAGTTTTGGTTCGTGTGTGTGTGTGTGTGTGTGTGTGTGTGTGTGTGTGTAAGTTCTAAGATAAGATCTCTCACTATTAGTTAAGTTGGCTGGTCAGTGAGCATTAGGAATTCGCCTGCCATTGCCTTCCCCAAGGAATTACAAGCACACACCACCATAGCTAGAGCTTTACATGGATGCTGGGACTTGAATTAAGTCCCTCAGGTTCGACCATCACACACTTTACCCTGAGCTATCTATCTCCCTGGACTTCCTCCCAACTCCTCCCTTTCTTTCTTTCTTTAGAGGCTACCCTACTCCACTCCTGTACTCTCACAATCAGTTGTAAGCACTGTCATTTAGCACTGGCCTGCAGAGTACCACCTTTGGATAAAGGTGATTCAGATAGTCATTAATGGATTCTACTGGTTGTTTATTCATTTCAAAGAAAGGACAGTTTAAGCCCTTGATCTGTTCAAGGTAGGAAGATGTTGCCATAGGTATGTAGACACATTGAGTCTATCCTCAGAAAGCAGACAATGGACAAGAGGTAAGGTTCTGACTATAGAGCTTCAGGTAAGCTCCCTGTGACACACTTCTCTCAGGAAGACTCTACCTTTTAAAGGGCTCATGCCCTTATAAAACACACTATCAGCTGCGGTCCAAGTGTTTAAACACACAAGTCAAGGGATGACTTTCACATTAAACAGCAACAGACATTAAATTTAATAAATGAACTTTTAATGTTTTTAAATGATTTGTAATTTTAGGTTTATTTTTCTTTCCATCAAGAAACAAATAGAAAACATTTTAATATTTCCAAAAATATTTAATTTTTTTTATCAGATTCCCTCAACCCAGGGCTTAGAAAGCATCAAGGAAGAGTAGGTAGAGAACATAAGAACCAGGGGACGAAATCCCACCCAGAGAGAGCTGGTCTCCCAGGAGAGCTGTCACTCCTAAGTTCACAGGCAAGACCACCACTTTTGTTCCAGTAACTGGCTAAAGAGGGACCCACCAGGAGCCCACAGGGCACAGGAATCTCGAAGAAGTAAGGGGCAGGATCAGGTGACCATGCCCACTCCGGAGCTAACCCTGTGGCACAGCTCTCCACACCCAAATCCTGCCCAAAGAGAGAGGGTCTCCCAGGAGAGCTGACACACCTAAGATCACAGGTTCACAGGAGGGACAAGCTCCATTTAAAGACAGCAAGACCAACTAACACCAGAGATAACCAGGTAGCGAGAGGCAAAGGCAAGAATATAAGCAACAGAAACCAAGGCTACTTGGCCTCATCAGAACCCAGTTCTTGATGGCCTAGTCGGCCATAATTGGAAAGAGAGGGCCCTTGCTCTTGCAAACTTTATATGCCCCAGCACAGGGGAATGCCAAGGCCAAGAAGTGAGAGTGGGTGGGTAGGGAAGCAGGGCAGGGGGGGGGAGGGTATAGGGGACTTTCAGGATAGCATTTGAAATGTAAATGAAGAAAATATCTAATAATAATAATTTAAAAAAGAACCCAGTTCTCCTACCACATCAAGTCCTGGATATCCCAGCACAACAGGAAAACAAGATTTGGATATAAAATCATATCTTATGATGATGGTAGAGGACTTGAAGAAGGACATAAATAACTCTCTTAAAGAGCTACAGGAGAACACAGGTAAACAGCTTGAAGCCCTTAAAGAGGAGACACAAAAATCCCTTAAAGAATTACAGGAAAACACAATCAAACAGGTGAAGGAATTGAACAAAGCCACCCAGGATCTAAAAATGGAAATAGAAACAATGAAGAAACCACAAAGAGAGACAACCTTGGAGTTAGAAAACCTAGGAAAGAGATCAGGAGTCATAGATGCAAGCATCACCAACAGAATACAAGAGATAGAAGACAGAATCTCAGATACAGAAGATGCTATAGAAAACATTGACACAACAGTCAAAGAAAATGCAAAATGCAAAAAGCACCTAATCAAAACATCCAGGAAATCCAGGACACAATGAGAAGACCAAATCTAAGGCTAAAAGGTATAGAAGAGAGCAAAGATCCCCAACTTGAAGGGCCAGTAAATATCTTCAAAATTATAGAAGAAAACTTCCCTAACCTAAAGAAAGAGATGCCCATGAGCATACAAGAACCCTACAGAACTCCAAATAGATTGGACCAGAAAAGAAATTCCTCCCATCACATAATAGTCAAACCACCAAATGCACAAAACAAAGAAAGAATATTAAAAGCAGTAAGGGAAAAAGGTCAAGTAACATATAAAGGCAGATCTGTCAGAATTACACCAGACTTCTCAACAGGTACTCTAAAAGTCAGAAGATTCTGGGCAGATGTCATACAGACCCTAAGAGAACAAAAATGCCAGCCCAGGCTACTGTACCCAACAAAACTCTAAATTACTATAGATGGAGAAACCAATATATTCCATGACAAAACCAAATTTACCCAATATCTTTCCACAAATCCAGCCCTACAAAGAATAATAGATCAAAAATGCCATCACAAGGAGGGAAATACACCCTAGAAAAAGCAAGAAAATAATCTTCCTTCAACAAACTCAAAAGAAGATGGCTACACAAATATAAAAATAACATCAAAAATAGCAGGAAGCAGCAACCAGTATTCCTTAGTACCTCTTAACATCAACGGACTCAATTCCATAATAAAAAGACATAGACTAACAGACTGGATATGTAAATAGGACCGAACATCTTGTTTCACACAGGAAACCCACTTCAGTAACAAAGACAGACGCTACCTCAGAGTAAAGGGCTGGAAAACAATTTTCCAAGCAAATGATCCCAAGTTACACACTGGAGTAGCCATTCTAATATAGAATAAAATAGACTTTCAACCAAAGGTTTTCAAGAGATAAGGAAGGACACTTCATACTCATCAAAGGAAAAATCTACCAAGAAGAATTCTCAATTCTGAACATCTATGCTCCCAATGAGAGTGAACCCATACTCATAAAAGAAACTTTACTAAATCTCATAGCACACATTGCCCCCCCCCCCACAATAATTGTGGGAGAGTTCAACACCCCACTCTCATCAATGGACAGATCATGGAAACAGAAACACAAACAGAGACACAGTAAAACTCACAGAAGTGACTTTAATCCCAGCACTCGGGAGGCAGAGGCAGGTGGATTTCTGTGTTCGAGGCCAATCTGGTCTACAAAGTGAGTTCCAGGACAGCCAGGGCTATACAGAGAAACCTTGTCTCGAATCCCCCCCCCCCCTCAAAAAAACAAACAAACCAACAAACAAACAAACCTCACAGAAGTGATGGAACAAACGAATTTAACATATCTATAGAACATTTCATTCTAAAACAAAAGAATATATCATCTTCTCAGCACCTCATGGTACCTTCTCCAAAACTGACTATATAATCTGTCACAAAACAGTCCTCAAGAGATACAAAAAAATTGAAATAATCCCATACATCCTATCAGATCACCATGGACCAAGGCCAGTGTTTAAAAACAACAAAAAAATGGAAATCACACATACACATGGAAGCTGAACAACACCCTACTCAATGATAACTTAGTCAAGGAAGAAATAAAGAAGGAAATTAAAGATGTTTTAGAATTTAATGAAAATGAAGGCACATTATACTAAAACTTATAGGACACAATGAAAGCAGTACTAAGAGGAAAACTCATAGCTCTACGTGTCTCCAAAAGAAACTGGAGACAGCATACACTAACAGTTTGACAGCACACCTGAAAGCTCTAGAACAAAAAGAAGTAAATACACGTAAGAGGAGTCGACAGTAGGAAATAAACTCAGGGCTGAAATCAAACAAGTAGAAACAAAAAGAACTGTAGAAAGAATCAACCAAACCAGGAGTTTTTGGGGGTTTTTTTTGTTTGTTTCTTTTGTTTTTTGTTTTTTGAGAAAATCAACAATGTAGATAAACCCTTATTATCCAGACTAACCAGAGGGCACAGAAACAGTATCCAAATTAACAAAATCAGAACTGAAAAGTGAGACATAACAAGGAAACTGAGGAAATTCAAAAAATCATCAGCTCCTACTACAAAAGCTTATGCTCAACCAAATTGGAAAATCTGGATGAAATGTACAATTTTCTAGACAAATACCAGGTGCCAAAGTTAAATCAGTCCCATAACCCCTAAAGAAATAGAAGCTGTCATTAAAATTCTCCCAAACAAAAAAAGTCCAGGACCAGATAGGTTTAGTGCAGAATTCTATCAGACCTTCAAAGAAGACCTAATACCAATACTCTTCAAACTGTTCCACAAAATTATAATAGAAGGAACCAATTTGTTTTTGAAGCCACAATTTTGTTTATACATAACCACACAAAGGCCCTACAAAGAAAGAGAACTTCAGACCAATTTCACTTATGAAACCATCCAGTGGAAAAAAGACAGCATTATCAGCAAATGGTGCTGATTAAACTGGTGGTCAGCATGTAGAACAATACAAATTGATTCATTCTTATTTTCTTGTACAGTGCTTAAGTTCAAGTCGATCAAGGACCTCCACATAAAACCAGGTACACTAAAACAAATAGAAGAAAAAGTGGGAGAAGATCTTCAAACACATGGGCACAGGGGAAATTTTCCTGAACAGAACACCAATGGCTTATGCTCTAAGGTCAAGAATTGTCAAATAGGATCTTATAAAATTGCAAAGCTTCTGTAAAGCAAAGTACACTGTCAACAGGATAAAATGCCAACCAACAGATTGGGAAAAAAATCTTTATCTATCCTACATCCGATAGAGGGTCAACATTCAATATATTCAAAGAATTCAAGAAGTTATACTCCAGAGAACCAAATAACCCTATTAAAGATGGGGTATAAAGTTAAACAATGAATTCTCAACTGAGGAATATCTAATGGCTGAGAAGCACCTAGAGAAATGTTCAACATCCATAGTCATCAGGGATATGCAAATCATAACCACTCTGGAAATCAGTCTGGCAGTTCCTCAGAAAATTGGACTTAGTACTACCTGAGGACCCAGCTATACCACTCCTAGGCATATACCCAAAGATGCTCCAACATGTAATAAGGACACATGCTCCACTAGGTTCAAAGCAGCTTTATTTTTAGTAGCCAGAGGCTGGAAAGAACCCAGATGTCCTTCAATAGAGGAATGGATACAGAAAATGTGGTACATTCATACAATGGAGTACTACTCAGCTATAAAAAACAATGTATTTATGTAATTCTTAGGCAAATGGATAGAACTAGAAAGTATCATCCTGAGTGAGCTAACCTAGTCACAAAAGAACACACATGGTATGCACTCACTGATAAATGGATATTAGCCCCAAAGCTCAGAGTACCTAAGATACAATTCACATACCATATGAAGCTCAAGAAGAAGGAAGACCAATGTGTGGATGCTTCAGTCCTTCTTAGAAGGGGGAACAAAATACTCATGGGAGGTAGAGGGTGAGAGGGACTTGGGAGGAAGAGAAGATGGGGAGGAGGTAAAGTGGGGCCAGATCAGGTAAAGGAGGAGTCAGAGATGATATACAGAGGATCAAAAATTTGAACAGAGGTGTATAGCAATGGGGGATGTGTAACTGGGGGTAGCCACCAGCAAGTCCCAAATGACAGGAAAACAAGAGACTCCCAGGACCCAAGGGCATGAGATTAGCTGAAATGCCCAACAAAGGAGAGGGAGAACCTGTAGAGAGCATATCCAGAGATTATGCAAGGCTCCTGGAGGATAGGGCCACCCACTCATCTCCAAGTTTTTAACCCAGAATTGCTCCTGTTTTAAGGAAATATAGCGACAAAGTGTGGAGCCGAGACTGAAAGAAAGGACATCCAGAGACTGCCTCACCTGGGGATCCATCCCACATACAGACACCAAACCCAGACACTATCGTGGATGCCAAGAAGTGCTTGCTGACAGGAGCCTTATATAGCCGTCTCCTGGGAGGCTCTGCCAGAGCATGACAAATACAGAGGCAGATTCTTGTAGCCAACCATTGGACTGAGCACAGGGACCCTAATGGAGGAGCTGGAGAAAGGACTGAAGGAGCTGAAGGAGTTTGCAACTCCATAGGAAGAACAATATCAACCAATCAGACCCCCACGCCCAACTCCCAGAGACTAAACTCCCAACCAAAAAATACCCTTGAAAGGACCCATGTCTCCTGCTGCGTATGTAGCAGAAGATGGCCTTTTCTGGCATCAATGGGAGGAGAGACCCTTGGTCCTGTGAAGGCTTGATACCCCAGTGTAGGGGAATGCCAGGGTGGTGAGGTGGGAGTGGGAGCACCCTAATAAAAGCAAGGGAAGGGGGATGGGACTGAGGGTTTGCAGAAGAAATACCAGGAAAGGGGATAACATTTGAACTGAAAACAAAACAAAACAAAACAAAAACAAACAAACAAACAAAAAACAAACCATGGGATGGGGAGGAGAGCTGTGAGATGCTGTTGTGTGGATATGACGTGGCTGTTGTATACACATACTCAGAGCAGCTATGATTCCCTGACTAAGACTGGCAGAAGATGAAGCCAGTTAAGATTCCAGTGGGATTGAGGAGGGCCTCACTAGGACCCACTCTGAGCTGAGGTGGTATTGGCAGGTAATGATGGCTGTTGTGGGAGGAAGAACAACTCATCTTTTGGGATATGGCTAGTGGCAGGTTGCTCATGTCCCACTTGTTGACACCAAACCCATGCACATGTATAAGGACAGAACTAATAAGACACAGTGGGTTATAAAAAAGAATGAGTGCTATGACTCTCAAATAAACCTCACTAAAGTAGAAAACAGTTGCTTACTGCCATCCAATAAACAACACTAGGCAGTTATTGTTGCTAAGAACTTGGGTTCACTTATTTTCCTGTGAAAGAAGGGTATATACAGTGATAATAGTCATGGCAGTAATGACAGAGGGATGTTTTTGTTGACATTCTTACAGCCATCCATTAGCTCACAATTAGAACTTACTGTATGCGAGCCTGTCCTTTACTGCTCATGAACTCCTCTGCCTTTGTCAAACATGGGTCTGAGAATGCTTCACACTGTGCTCATCTTATCTTAAAGGACAGGCTGGATAAGACTTGAAGAAGATATGTGTGTAGAGGAGAATGAGAAGTCTTTTTCCTCGAGAAGTGCCTGCAAAGCAGATAAAGTCCTGACTTACAGCTGGATCCTATCTCCTTATACCATAGAGCCTGCATGCTGGGAGAACTTCAGCCCAACTCAGCTTTATCACATAAAAGAGGTCAAGAGGGCAAGATATCCATTGTGGGTAGGAGGTACAGAGGAGCACCCTGTAACAGTGAACGCAGGCTTCACTCTACTCTGCTATGTTTGTTGGGGATTTTAGATGTTGCTTCAAGGAGAGCCCCCACTGCACTAGTGGATGATTTGGTGTTGCTTTTCATCCTAAAGATAGGAATTTTGTTGTTGTTGCACAAAACTGCGTTTGAAAGTTATCTGAACTCAGGTAGTCTTTCTTATCTATAAAAACACTTTTCATTTACACTTTTAGTTCTCCTTTCCACAGTCAAGCTGCCAACTCCCGCAGTGGTTTTATTCTGTTTACTTAACTTGTTCCTGAATCACACTGGAGAAAAAAGAAAAATCACATTGTTCTAAGGTCAGCTGCTTACTGAATTTCTGAAGCGAGATCCAGGGGAACAGATGTTGTTAATAGCAACACAATTAAAGGAACTCAAAATTCATAAGACTGAGGGGTCATGTTTTGGTTTTGAGGTATGTCAGGGCTATCATTTGTCTTTAGCTATGACAGACAAACTATGTTCCGTGAGGCTAACACAGTTGACAGAGAAGGGAAGGATAAGAGCCAGCTTCTCTTATGAACTGCATGCTTGTACTTTTATGAGGTATATTGTTAAATATTATCGCTCATACTCATGCTGCAAGGCTGATCATGGATGCCAGAGAGCACAATCGAGACGTCCAGCTGAGTGGAGAACTCTATCAGGTCTGTCCTAAGTGCCCAAACTACACCCCCCACTGGTCTATACTACTTTTGATCTTTAAATTATTATTATTATTATTTTTGTGGTGCCAGGTATCAGACACAGTGTCTCTGTCTGCTTTCTATTGCTGTGACTAAACACTGACCAAATGCAGCTTGGGGAGAAAAGTCACAGTCCACTGAGGGAAGCCAAGATAGGAACTCCAGACAGGAACCTTGAGGCAGGAACTGAATCAGAGACCATGGAGGAATGTTGCTTACTGGCTTTTCCTCCATCACCATCTCAGCCTTTTTTCTTATACAACTCAGAACCACTGTCCTAGGAATGGCACGGAGCCCCTGAGCCCCAACAATAGCCTGAGACTTCCCACATCAATGAAGAAAATGTCCTAGAGACTAGCTTATAGGTAATATTATTGAAAAATTTTTATCAATTGAGGTCCTCTCTTCCCAGACAACTCTAGCTTGTGTTAAGATGACAAAATGACAGGCAGGTCACTTACTCGTATATTTTAGATAAGCGAGTGACCTCAATATTTCTTGTCTTCTTTCTACAAGTAGAGAACCTCAACCATACATTAATTTGTCTTGGATATTTTATATTCCCTTTAAACATTAAAAAAAAGATTTATTATTATATGTAAGTACACTTTAGCTGTCTTCAGGTGCACCAGAAGAGGGCGTCATTATGGATGATTGTGAACCACCATGTGGTTGCTGGGAATTGAACTCAGGACCTTTGGAAGAGCAGTCAGTGCTCTTAACCACTGAGCCATCTCTCCAGCCTTAGACAATTTTTTTAAATAATAAAAAATGGTCCAAAGGCTGCAGACATTGCTCAGAAATTAAGAGCACTGGCTGCTTGTCCAGAGGAGCCTGGTTCAATTCCCAGCAAGCACATGGCAGCTCACAACTGTCTATAACTCCAGTTCCAGGAGATCTGACACCTTCACACAAACATACATGCAAGCAAAACAAAACAAACAAACAAACAAACAAAAAAACCACATTATTCTCTTGCAGAGGACCTATATTTCATTTGCAGTACCCATGTAGGGTGGCTCACAACTGCCTGTATGTAGCTCTATCTCCAAAAGAGGCAACACCCACTTCTGGTCTCCTGTGATAGGAGTGCACACAGACATACAAATAATTAAAAATAAAATTAAATCTTAAAAGATAAAAAAAAATCAAGAATGTATATATCAGTTAATTAATAATGTATGCATATAATATAAATATTTAATTGTATCATATGTTATAAGGTTATTTTAATAATTTAATATATTTCCATTTTTAAAGTTTTATATTTTCATTATTTTGGTTTAACGATAAATGTCTTGGTAGTAATGTGAAATAAGATTGTAAAACTAAGATTAAATGGAAATAGAGATTGTAGAAAATCTGCAGACAGAAACTGTCATTTGACTGAGATTATAATAATGACCAATAATGATGTTAAAAGAACTCAATAAATCAGGCTAAGTTATGGAAAAAAAAATTAAAAAGGAATCATCAAAAAATTTTTTAAAAGAATGATCTTCTAGCACAGATTATCTGCAGGTATAAGTTACATAATGGCATATAAGATGGTTTCATAGGAGCGCCATCCACAAGGGGTGTATTGAATGGTGATACACACTGAGAGTGTCAGCTCCTAACTTTTCACCTTAATGGAGGAATCCATTGTAACTGTGATGCCAGGCAGAGGATTTTTCTTTTAATAAATAGGAGTTAGCCTGTTTATCATTCTAGCTGAATGACAGGAACCACAGGTGTAGTGCTCAGGAACAGCTAGTGAAAAGATAGCCAGAGGCCCCACGGTGTGCAGAGGCACAAGTTTAAAGCACAAGAATAGCCAGCTGGGCAGTGTGTCTTCCACCGCCTTAGAAACATGACAGACAACACGTAGAGTCCCACTGAGCAGGCAGCACAAGCAAAAAGGGTTTTTATAGATAACAATACTCAGAACAAGGATGACTTTCACACAAGTCACAGCTGGATGGCATTTCCAGAATGAAATGTTGCTATGGTTTTAATGTGTTCCCAGAAAGTTCATGGACTGGAAACTTAATCCCCCAAATTCATTTGTTGATGGTATTTAGAGAAGGTGCTTTAAGGAGATAACGAGGGTTGGAAAAGCCGCAAGAATGGAGATGCTGTGGTGGAATCAGCAGCTTTATAAGAAGAGGAAGAGAGACTTGAGTTACTAGGCTGCCAGGGACTAGTCATGTAATGCCCGCCTTTGCCACATAAGGACAATAAGAAGGCCTACTACTGCAATTGGCACTTTTACCTTGGACTTCCTGGCCTCCTAAATGATGAGAAATAAGTATATTTTGAAAGGATGGATAAATGAGGGACTGGAATAGAGGATTAAGTGGGGAGAGGGGAAGGGAGAAAGGGATAAGAGAGAGACTACAAGGAGAAACAACTGAAATTAAGCCGCATGCTGACGAGACAGAGCCTCAACTGGCCATCACGTCACCAAATGAAGCTTTTAGAACCAGGATTGGGTACATCTTGTTGGGTTGTTGGCCAAAAAGGTCCCAGGCAAACTCCCAAACAGCACAGGCTCTTGCCAAGATATAGGTTGCTCTCCAGAAACTGACAGCAAGGCCTCATTGCCGAAGGCAACATTCAGGCAGCTCTTTGAACATGCAGAATTCAAGCTGGTGCCTACAGAGAACTTTTACTCCTACATTCTAGGGTCCCTGGTCGAGGGAAGTATTTTGCACACTGTGAAGAACCAGCCTGCCTCCATTTTAGGCTTAAAGGTCATCTTATAGTAAAGACAAAAACTAGCTTCATCTTGTTCAACCACTCTGGAAATCAGTCTGGCGGTACCTCAGAAAATTGGACATAGTACTACCGGAAGATCCACCAATACCTCTACTTGGCATATACCCAGAAGAGTTTCCATCTGGTTATAAGGACACATGTTCCACTATGTTCATAGCAGCCTTATTCATAATAGCCAGAAGCTGGAAAGAACCCAGATGTCCCTCAACAGAGGAATGGATACAAAAAATTTGGTATATTTACACAATGGAGTACTACTCAGCTATTAGAAACAATGAATANGGCCTAGTTGGCCATCATGGGGAGGAGAGGCCCCTTGGTCATACAGACTCTATATGCCCCAGAACAGGGGAATGCCAGGGCCATCACGTGGGAGGGGGTGGGTAGGGGAGCAGGGCGGGGACGCGGGAGGGTAAGGGAAAATTTCTGGATAACATGTGAAATGTAAATGAAGAAAATATCTAATAAAGAGAGGAAAAAAAAACTAGCTTCATTCCTGTTTATGATTAAACCCCTGTTCCTCAAAGATTGGGCCATCCTCCCACCCCCACCCTCCATGTAACCTTAACTACAAATGATTCTGTACTGCACGTTCTTGGAATGACCATCATGGTTTCAAAAAGCTGTTTATAACCATTTTGCAGCCCTACTTCTGTTTCAAAAGGTTATATGAGCACCATGACTACCTTGCTATGACTACCTTTTGAGAATATCTTGTTTTGACCACCTGTTATAGTCTGCTCTTGTAATCCCACCTATTTGGAAACCTCCTACCCTTGAGTTATAAGCCTTGGATTCCTTGTTAGAAGCTGCATCCCCTATTTCTGCCATCACTGTTGACTTTAATATGGTTTAAATATTAACAGACCCCCATTCTCTATTGTTCAGTTTGCAGACTTGTTTCCACAGTCTTGGCATTTGTACTTGTATTTCTGAGGTAAAAATGAGATTTGTGTTCCTATGGTGCAGATTGTTTTTCAAACAGACCACAAAGACCTTCTGAAAACCAGGTTGACTTTATTTGAAAAAAGAGGCTTTCCAAAAGAGCTTTTCCACAATAACATGAAAACTTGTAATAGTGTGTTTATGCTAAATGTTAATCACAAAAGTTTCACTTCTGTTAAGCTTTGCTTTGCTTGCAAAAGTCACAAAGGACCTGTGTAAGAACTCCTCTGCTACAGCTTGGATGCCACTTCATCCTCCTATTAAGGGGGACTGTAGGCATGGCCTGGCCAAAAAAATACAATTTTTGCCTTGAAATATCTGGGTGTTAGCTCATGTTTTTTGGCACTGTAACATTCGTCACATCCTACGCTGACCACTCAAACCCTGGTTTAGGGAGAGGCAGCCTGTGTATACAAATAAAATAACTTGCTTTAATTGGTTGTCCATGATGATTTGGGTTGGTGGTCTTTCTCTTCTCATCTTTGGGATTAACAAGTAAGTGCCAATGGAGAAATGTAAACACCAAGCTGATCATAAACCCTTTAATCTACAATGATGTCCTGCCTGCAAGATACTCTAGGGCAATGGTGGCACAAAGCTTGTGGGGTTAAGTAATCAATATCTGATGTGACTTAGGGTCCACTCCATAAGATGGAACCCATATATGGCACTGCTTGGGTGACCAAGAACCTGAGACTAGATAGCCCAGAGACTTAGGGTAAAACCAAAGACTACTGTTCTAAAAACCAGCCAACCAACCAACCAACCAACCAACCAACCAACCAACCAACCAACCAACAAAACAAAACAATACAAAGCAAAACAAAACAAAACAATACAAAGCAAAACAAAATGTATAATTTCTGTAGTTAGAATTAGAAAAAGCGACTTCTAGTGTGCTTAAGTTATGTGTGGAAAGAGATGAGGAAGCAGGTTTGCACATTTTTCTGGAACTCAAGGCAGGAACCTAGAGGCATGAGCTGAAGCAGAGGCAATAGAGGAATGCTACTTACTGGCTTACTCATTGTAGTTTGCTTTCTTCTACCACCTGGGACCATCTGCCCAGGGGTAGCATCTGATGCCTAGCTCCACAGAAAGCTTTAAAAACTGCTTCATTTCACATTCTGAGTGGGTCTAGTGTTGGGGTGTCTCACAGATCTCGAAGCCAGCAGGGAGACGGTGTATACAAGGTGAAGAGTGAAACTCAAGTCAGCACCATCTTTGCAGGACTTGGGTCAAGACTTCCAGAGACTGACCCACAAAGACTGACTTCCTGGTTTACACTTCTTACACATTCAAGCATAGTAAGACTTTTGAAAAAAAATTTTCCACTTGGCAATTTTATCACAACAAAGCTTTAGGCATAGCTACAGAGAAACTCCCTAACAAGACAGCAATGTACCTGTGACCTTTCCAATAAGAAAGAATTCTATTGCCTAATAAGCAGAGCTCAGGGCTAGAGTCTAGAGGAAGGATCTGTGATAAGCACAAGGACAGATTGTATAGGTAGAAGATGAGAAGCACATGGGGCTGCTTTCACAGGGGTGGGTTCTACTCACCCTGAGATAAAGTTCAGTATTAGGCACTAAAAAATACTCAGGATACTGGGGGAATCAGGTGGAGCTGATTCTATACAATTGCAAAGGGCATTTTTGCTATTCTACAGAATAAATACAGTGAAAGTCTGACCACTTTCACTGGCGATCCAGGTGACCAGCATTCACTTCCTTCCATTGAAGAAGATAAGCCAGAATAATTAAGAATCTCAGTTTCTCCAATGCCCCTCTAATCTGTACTCCCTTCAGGTCTAGTAAAGATGTAAACTACTGAAGGCTAAACATCAGCATGACATTTCCTTCTCAGCAGCTTCCTGAGGTTAATAGATGCCTGAAATTTATAGCATCTCTCTATGAATTCAAGCTTGCATGTGAAGAATGAGAAACCCAACAAGTTCCTTCTATTATTAACACACAAACATCAACTAAGGAAATTTTCCATGTATTTCCACACACAGGTAACTGGACTGAGTTGCATTTTACTTACTTTTTCCAAGACCATATACTCAAGGTGACACTGGCTGAAGAGACTCATATTCATATGAAAGTAGCAATGCGTGGTAGGAGTTCTGAGTTGGGGGCCCTTTCGTCCCTACCCTGCCCACTTATATTATCGTCGTGACCTTGGTCAAGCTTGTTAATATGCCTACTTTAACTTTAGATCCTTAGGTGCAAAGTGAAATAAAACAAGATAATCTCTCTGGGACTCTGCATGGTGTGTGGCTTATAGTTATTTCTCACTTCTCATAAGGGTTACCCTTTACTAACACCACTTACTAATTATTAGAAAATTTTACGTGGATGACAAGAACTTTCTTTAAAAACAATTAAGTTTGACAGTGAAGAAATTGAAAAGACAGATCTCTATTTCTTATCTTCATAGATTGGTCTTACAGAATCATGAGTGTGTTTTCTTAAAAGTTGGTTATATTTTCTGATTTCTCCTGTTTTGGAGACTGGGATCCTTGCTGTGTACCTCCAGAAGTTATTGACCACTTTCATGAGCACTTTCCTACTGAGCCCAGAGGCCAAACCTGCATTGACATGTCTACCTTGTGCTGCCATTGTATTCCCCTTGTCTCATCTACCTCATTATTGTAATTGACTCCAGGAAAAGACACAACTCCTATGGTATCCATGTTTGATTGGTGATAACTGTTTAATGAGTATTTTTAAAGTGAATGAGTATAGGTAATAAACATATTACTTATAAGAAGTGATAGTCTTTGTCAAGTCAAAAAAATATTTGTTGAAAGTATACATGGCAGACTCTTGAGATTCTACTGTCTGCACTTCGGGTAAATGAAGCATGTTCGCATGTCTTTACCACGGCCTGACTTCCGGTGCCCTCTGGCTCTCTGGGCTGTTGCCTGGGCTGGAAATGGCCGGCCATGTCCTGCCACTGCTCACCCATCTCTTCTACTTACATAAAGAAGGTTCTCCACATAGCAATATTCCCTATGGTTATTGCCAATTGTAAATATTGGCATGTTGGGAGAGATCGTACATCTCATACCTGGGAATTTCTATCATGAAGACATGCTTGCAAACTTCCATTGCATTTTTAGGTGTCCCTGCTGGGACTGGTCCTAGGATACACACTTTGGATTCTCAGTCAACATCCATCATATGAAGCAAACTGACTTATTGGAGTATGGCCTGTGTTCAAATGCAGAGCACTGAAGCTAGGCTAATTCATAGACCCTCCCATGAATTCCGAAGTAATTTTATCTATTATTTTTGTTGCTGTTAGTTTGTTGGATCAAACTAACAAGTTTGATCAAGTAAACTCAAGTAAACTGCTCTATCTCTTGAATCAGAAAAATTCACAAATGTGCTTGAGTATTTTCCATTGAATGTAAACTGTAGCCCCCAGTGGGAACATTTCCTCCTCCCTGTAGACCAGACCCTGTTGCAGTGGCTGGACCACATCAGTGGCACGTTTTGTATATGTCACTCATGGTCTAGAAGCATCTCAAGTAATTTTCATTTTACTATCTTAGGAGCAAGATCCAGCTCCTATTCTCTCTATACAGTGTGTGAGTGTGCAAAAAGTATGGGAGTGTGCCAACATACCCACTCATGGAGTCCAGAAATCCAGTTACACCAGAGAGTTGGGGCCAGTTGAACTCATCGGTAAGGGTGGACGGCAAGTTGAGGAAGGAGTGCTAAAGGAAAGAAGTAATAAAGTAGTAATTATTCAATGGACACTTTGTCCCTGAGCCTTTGTCACTTAAAGAAGATGGTTTATCTGTGACTGCCACCTGAGAATTCACAATAGTCAGAATCACTGGCTGCCGGTAGTCTTGTGAAGCGAGGGGAACACGTGGAGCTTCCTTCACACAACTGAGAGGGATGCTTAGGGTTAGGGACCTTCCCAACATCTTTCAGTTGAGAAGATCAAACAGTTGACTGCTTACAAAGTAATGGCCCTGAAAAATAATGTTGAAAGTCAAGCAAGAATGTCCTTAGTCAGTGGGGTGATGCATCTGACCCTGGGAGTCGGAAGCACTTGTGAGAATCAGATTGTGGCTTCTTCCCTCATAATATGCAGCTATATTATATATAATCTACTGTGGGAACCGGAAACAAAACGTGCTGTATTGGCCATCAGAGGGTTAAACAAGACAAAACTCCATTTTATAAATTACGAAGAGACCACTCAGCCAATATTCAAGCTCTTCCTCAGTAGGCACATTTTGAAATCAATATATGTGTTAAAGGCTCTATGTCGTGCTAATTGGCTGCACTTCTTTGAGTTAGCCCACCACAATGGAGTGCGAGGCCAAGCTCTGACCACTCAGAGTGAGGCACAGGATCTCCCTGAATTAGGAATAAAAACTGCTGTTGGATGTGCTTGCCTGCTTGAATTGGCATGGCTACATTTCTGCAGAACTAACGCTTTTCTCTAGTCAAAATACTTTGGGTTTTGTCGTCATTTTTCTGGGACCCAAGATGCATTTCTTGCACTGTCATCTCAGCAGATTTTGCACACCTGCTCTGGTGTGAATATGGTTTGTAACCTCTGAGACTCATATTAGAATTTAATCCCCAGGGTCAGGCATCCAGAGAACAAAACATAACCAGACAGACTATGGTGTATAGAGGTAGAAATTTTGTGAGATAATTAGGGTCTGATAAGACCACTAGGGAGGAAATCTATGATTGAATGCTGCCAGCTGTATAAGTAGGGGCACATATGGTCACCATAGAGTCATACACACATATGCTTTTGGTCACCATGTGATGTTTCATACCTCCTCAGCACTGCCAGCAAGGGCACCATGACTACATGTCGCCTTTAGACCTTGAGCCTCCAGAGACAGAAGCTGAAATCAATTTCTTTATAGTATATCTTGTCTGCAGAAGTTATTAGCAATAGAGAATGGACATATGCCCCCTTGTGGCTATTGCCTCAAGGCATGCGGCCTGGAGTGTTGATATAGGAATGCTCATTTGAGTCACATTTCTATGGTTGGTAGGAACTGGAGGGGAAAAAAAATGGTATCCAGCTATGACTGCTTTTAAAAATGACTCCTAGCACAAATCCTTCCAGGGACCTAATTTCTAGAAAGTGCTCACATAGAGAGGTTATAGACACCTACTATGTTGATTGATTTGCCAAAATTAGCCATGTAACAAGCAGGTGTTCATGTATAGCCATGAGCTTGTCTTGCGTTGCAAATTTTTCCCATTTACCTCAGGGTGATTTCCAGCACGATGTGTGGAGATGGGGGTGGAGTGGGAGTGAAGAGGAAGGGCATGGCCAGGGAGGGTTGGCTTCTTGACATACACCTGCCCTGATTGTGAATTACCTCCTTTAGAGGCAAAGAAGTGAATTCTTTGTGGTTTCTAGTCTATCTCAGAGGAGCATGACATTCCTAACTAAAACTTTGTTGCCCTTTGGTGCTTTGCTCACACACTTTCTCCTCTAAACTCTTGTATTACTGGGACCCAGCTACTCTACCTTACTTATTACTTACCTTATTTCTTCTACCACTGTGGAACAAAACCTTCCTCTCTGTCTGCTATGTTTTTCCCCCTATATCTTTTTGCTTACAATGTATGTTTACTGTAGGATTTGAGAATATTCAATTCTGCTAGAGAAGGCAAGAAAGGCAAATAGAATGCAAAAAGCTCTTAAGCCATATTAAGCAGGGAGATGAGTAAGCAAATGGCTTGTAGATATAGGTAGAATTTATGAGCTGGTTACCCGTCAAGCATGTTAAAAATGAAGAGAGGAATGCACCCTCGCCTCCCCTACTCTCTCACCCATTTCTGTGTCTATAAAGTGATGACTCCAACTTGGAAACCCCAATGGGACTAGATTTTAGGGTCTGATGGGGCTGCTCTTTCTTCTAAAGGAAGGAATGGGATCAGAAATTTGCTACCATGGGAAGACCTGTCTAGTACTCTGTCTTAAAATAATAGAGGAGGAGAAGGGCATTTTGAAAAGTGCCAGCGACGGAAGGGCTTCACCCTGGGAACCAGATCTGTCTTCCATGTCCAGTTCGACAAATGCAGCATGGCTCTACGATTTGAATACAGCAGCTTGAGACGCGGCTTCCCAGCTTGAGACACGGCTTCTGTCCTCCATGCTGGCAGGCACTGCTCTATGCCCCCAGCGTTCCCGCCACTCATTTCTCTGAAGAACTGGGACTCAATTCCTCGCATAGTTCCTGAAATCCTTGCTAGTATCCAGGAAGCCCAAATGGCTCTGACGTCACTCTATTAGCCTTTAAGCTGTGGTACACAGCAGCTGGTGCCGAATTGCAGCTGGAACCCCAGTGAGTTTGCATTCCACGGCTATAGTCCAGACTAGATGCATCCATTTAACCCTGGTGATTTGAATAACTTCAAAATAACAGAGAGATATGCTTTCCTCATTGAATGTTTTTTATTTCACTCATGGCATTTTGGCAAGATCTGGCTGTTTCTAGAGACGTTGTCAGGAAGATGCTAGCAGTACCTCAGGTTCAATATGTTCGGATTCAGCAGAGCTTTGGGGAGGATCCAAAGACAGAGCGAGGAGTGCGATAGCCAACTGAAGGACCAAGACAGTGCAAAGCATGTGCTCAGGATGGGCCACCCCTTTCCAAGACGACCATCCCAGCTTCCAGGAATGTAGTTTCTTGTTAGATAACAGAAATCATTTGAGTATCCCAGCTGCAGACTCCGAAGATTCCCACCTCCTCCCCACCTTCTTTAGTAAACTTGATAGATAAACATGAAAGCAACAGCCGTTAATAACAAATGTGTGAAAGTCCTTAACAAAAGGAGAACATTTAAATCATATTAAGCAGTAAAAGCCACATTCATGCAACATTATACCCAAGACATTTCCGGCATTTACAGCAGGAGAACCACAAATGAAGATTTCCCTCATCAAATCTTGCTTATTTCTCATGAGTATTGATGTTCTCAAAAGTTTCCTTAATGTATCTTAAATCATATATATGAAAAGAATATATTTACCAAGAAAAATTTCACTTAAAGGAACTCATGATGCTCAGTGAGAATCAGCCTGATTACTGCATTGTTTGGAGTTTTCCTCTGTGTTTTCCAAATACATGACTGAATTTATATGTCATAACTGAAATATGTCTACTACATTGTGTAGTAGTTTCATTTAACATTGTTTTGTGTGTGTTTTCACATATTGAGAAAAACAATTTTTATTTTTAACAATAATTATAAGTACAACAATTTGGATTCTTGAGTAGTTTTTAAAGAGTATGTTTTACTTGCTCTTTGGCAATTTCATAAATGTATACAATGTATCTTTAGAATATCCAACCAAAATCATTCCTGGTTCATGCCTATAGGAAGCCATCATATTAGTAATCTGGTATTATATTCCTTTAAAATTTTGTTAAATGAGAACAATGACATCAACTGTATGTTATCTGATTCTTTTAATCTTCCAATGTCAGAGGAAGCTTTTTCGTGGCATTTGGTTTGCTGACTGGTCCTCTGCATCCCACAATATTGTAAGGAGCTTTCACAGTGTGTTCTCTTTCCTAACGTGCCTAACTGGGCTAGGCATGATTATGTGAATACAAGAACTTGAGATACAGCTGTACTATTTTCAAATAGTACATTGTCATTTGAAGGGATATGCAGGTAACCATTATCAGAAAAGGATATAAACACATCAGTTAAATAGGTCATTTATATTTACTTACCAGGAATGAAACTGTTAAAGAATACAAAGATGGATTGTTTTTAGAAAAAAGGAAGTAGCTGTTGTGTTAGTGTTTCCATCACCTAGAGCCTCAAGTCTGAATGAGCAGAATCAAAAAACTGTTGAGATTATATAGATCCTTGAGCACCACTGGCCTGCAGTTCCCTCGCCGTCCTGCAGGTGGTGCATGTGAGCTTCTCTTGTTAAAGGTTTTTCAGTTCCGGAGTGCCACCATACTGCTGGCTGCATGTTCAAGTTCCCTACCCATGTAGCTATTGGAGTGTCTTCTCTTAAATAAACATCAAATTATCTAACTTTCAGAGACACCCTTTACTTTCTTGCAAAGTTCCCTGCCCTTACCCTATGCCTTTAGGCTTTGCTACATGAGTGTGCTATGTAGCCAAATGGTACCCATTTGGTGAATATGTTAGAATGAACTGTTTTCTAAGTGATGCTTGAATTTTTCAGACAGAGTAAGTAAAGCAATTATCACAGAATTCCCCCTACGTGCCAGGCAACAGGGCAGGAAATATGCACAAATTGTTTAACTTAATAACAGAAGAATTTTCTTCTCCCTTTCGTTCCTTCTTTGCCCTCTCGTAGAACATCTCAGCTGGGTCTGTTGGCTCATAGTTGTATTCTCAGGTAGAAGGACTGCGATTTTGAGGCCAGTCTGGACTACACTGAACCTTTTCTCACCACCACCACCACCACTACCACCACCACCACCAGAAGAAGAAGAAGAAAAAGGAAAAGGAGTAGAACTTTGTGAGCAACACACCATCATGTGTCCAGTCCTCAATATTCCCTTCTGAAAAGGAGCCAGACATCCTCTTCAAACAAACAGCACCACACTGATGTCCAATCACTAACGAATGAGAAGTGTGGGAAGGCTCTAGCCTCTCCATTGGGGGTCCTGTGTTCCATCCTATAGATGACTGTGAGCATCTACTTCTGTATTTGCCAGGCACTTGGCATAGCCTCATACGAGACAGGTATATCAGGGTCCCTTCAGCAAACTCTTGCTGGCATATTCAATAGTGTCTAGGTTTGGTGGCTGATTTGGGGATGGATCCCCGGGATGCAAACCCAGACATATCTAGAACATTTTTCTGATTGATTGATGAGGGAGAGTCCGGGCCAGTTATTTTAAAATATTGTATTTGTTATTTTACAATAGTATACGCGCGTGCACACACACACACACACACACACACACACACACACACATATATATATATATATGATTTATCTTGATCATATCTACCCAAACTAAACTAACCCTCCCACACTCCCCTTGACTGCCCCCAATATGTACCTCTCCACTAATAAGTCTTTTCTTTTTTTAAAGTTATCAAATCAATTAGTGCTGTTTGTAGGCATATTAACAACCCCATGAATGGCCATACCCCTAAAGAAAAAGGACTGATTCTCCTCCAGCACAAATCAATTGCCAACAGCTCCTCTGCTAGGGATGGAGCCTCATGAATGTCTTCTCTATCCACACTGGTATTTTTGACTAGTTTGATCTTGTCCAGGTCTTGTCCAGCTAGCCACAGCTGCAGTGAGCTTATAGCTACAACAGCCATCTCTTATCCAGAAGTCAGCATCCTACAGCTCTCTTCTCTGACCTCTAGCTTTTATGTTCTTTCTGTCTCCTTTGATACAATATTTCCTAAGCTTTCCAGGGGGTAGGTACAGTCATAGTGTTTAGGGCTGAGGATCAGCAGTCACTTATTCTTAGAACGTTGACTCCATGTAATGACTTCTCCCTACTACAAAGAGAAGCTTCTCTAACCAAGGTTCAGAACATTACACATATATCAGTACAAACATAAATATTTAGAAGACATGTCTGTTCAGCAAAACAACATGTAGAGGTTTCCTCCCCATATTGCTAGCATGTTGAGTGTAATTAGAGAAGCATACACATAAAGTGGGTGATAACATAGAAAAGGACATGCAAGAAGGAAAGTTCAGCAGTCCAGGAAGGACTCTGAGGGGGACTCAGGGTTTAGCTGACTTCTGCTCCATGAGCCAAAAATGGCCAACAGAGATGGTGTATTAGGAAGTAAAATTTATGATGAAGCCTAGCATTATGAAGGGGCAATGGTAGGCTCCACATCAGCTCTAACATTGCCTGTACCATTTTATTGTCCTGCCAAAAGTACATCAGGTTCTTTATCCTCATCCTTGACCACACTTGTTGATGGTCTTCTTCTTCTTCTTCTTCTTCTTCTTCTTCTTCTTCTTCTTCTTCTTCTTCTTCTTCTTCTTCTTCTTCTTCTTCTTCTTCTTCCTCCTCTTTTTTTAATTGGATGCTTTTTAAATTTACATTTCAAATGTTATCCCCTTTTCTGGTTCCTCCCTTGAAAAGCCCCTATCCCATCATCCCTCCCCCTGCTTCTATGAGGGTGTTCCTCCACCCACCTACCTACTCTCACCTCTATGCCCTCAATTCCCCTACACTAGAGCATGGAGCCTTCACAGGACCAAAGTCCTCTCCTCCCATTGATGCCAGACAAGGCCATCCTTTGCTACATATGCAGCTGGAGCTATGGGTCCCTCCATTGTACTCTTTGGTTGGTGGTTTGGTCCCTGGGCGCTCTTGGGAGTCTGGTTGGTTGATATTGTTGTTCTTCCTATAGGATTACAAACTCCTTAGCTCCTTTAGTCATTTCTCTAACTCCTCCATTTTCTTGATGACAGCCATTCTGATTGGGAAGGCAAAAATTCAAGATGAAATGTCAAAGAAGTTTTAACTTATATTTCCTGATGGCTAAGGAGGTCAAGTACTTTTTCAAATACCAAATTACTATTTTGTTTTAAATGGCTGAGTTTCCTCTTTCTATGCCCCAATGGATCTGAGATTCTTCTGGGTTTCCCTGAGATGCACTAATTAAAAGGGATCCATTTAGTGGTTAATTTGGAGGTGAGTAAAGCCAAGTGTAGGCATGAGTAACCTGAGGATAAGGAGTTGTTGTCTGGTCCTAGTGCTCCCTGGGTAGCACAGGAATGGACTGAGACCTGGTGCTGGAAATTGGTACCTACTGACTGGGAGAAGAGGGATGTGGGGTGGGAAATTACAAATGCCTTTCCTTTCAGATGTATGTTGCTTAAAATAATTCCATCTCTCAGATTTTCATAACCATTGGTATTTGGCATTTTAATCCTCTCAGAAGGCACTGGGGGCTGAAATACTAAGTCTATATTTGCATCCTATTGGAAGGAAAAGGCCAACTGACCTGCTCATCCTGAGTACCTTGAGAAGGCACAGAAGCCAGGAATGAGCCATGTCACCCATGCTCAAGACTAGGAAAGGGAGCAGAAGAGCTTTCCTTATCTTGTGATGGCTGCTACAGAAAGGACCTCACTGTGGCTAGCACAGTTGTCTTTCTCTGCTAGAACAAACGAGTGGTAGCTAGAACTGAAGAATTCCTTCTCACCACTTAGCATCTTTCACCTGCTGCCCTGCAAGATGTCAGACAAGCAGGAAATGCAATTTTGTTCAGTTTTTATCACACAGCAAGCAGCCTTTCCTCATCTTAAAAAAATAATTTTAAAAAAGTACTGAAAATGCTCAGATATTTCAGGAGTGGACATGAAGTTAACTCAGACTGATTTCCATATTTTATGGGCACCATGAAAATATGCCTTTATGCATGGTGTAAGCTTTTTAAGTACCCGAGAAATCCAGAGTGGGGAGCAAGGGGCAGCAGAAGCCATGATCCTGTCTGTGTTGTTTGTGGGCTAATAAAGAGATGCTGAGCTGACACACAGAAGCATCTCAAACAGGAACGAAGCACACAGGGCTTAAAAGACCTCGCTTCAAACTCTCAGGTGAATATGCATTTTCTGCCGCCAGATTAAGGATTCGTTTTTTTTTTTTTTGTCCTTGACACAGCACAAAATTCAGTCTGTGCTCCTTACTCTACAGACAACAGCCTAGCAGGGGTCATGCTAAGAGGTTGTAATAGGACAGGCAATAGTTTCAAAGCAGAACAAATATTTGAGAAATATTTTTTTTTCAGAACCTCTTCTCTTCTTCTACTTCCTTCCCCAGCCCATCACACAATTCCAGTTCAACGAGAGGCTGCATTTAATATTTTGAAAATAGCGTTTGAGCAGATGGGTGAGCAATCGGGAGGGCTGTGCCTACCGTTGGCCTCCATGATCTTTTAACCATGCCTTCTTTTCTGATAAAGCAACCCAAGCTGTTATTGTTTTAACTTTGACAGAAAAACCAAAAAAAAAAAAAAATCCAATCAATACCATCCGTGTTCCTTGACTTACTCTGATTTTCTTTGAAACCTTTCTAAATTGAGGTCTTCCTCTTGAGACAAGGAGTTTGATTTGTAACTGATCGCTAAGGTTTTGATGTGCTGGAGAGACATCAAGGCTGTTTATCAAGGGAGGAAGGGGCAGGAGCATCTTCTGGCCCTCGGAGGAATGAGGCCTGGAACCATGAGGCTGACTTGCCATTCTCCTTCCTGAGCTACAGATATCTTTCCAGATGAATACACTCCTAACCTGATTTACTGTGACCAGGGCTCTGAGGTGTGGGCTGCCTAACTGGAGGGTGGCAGGTTAGGGTGGAGCGTCTGTTGCAGGGAGAAAGCACAGTGCAGTGGACACTTTCCAGTGGAGAGAATGCTTTGTCTTATTGGAAGACAAAGGCAAGGCATGCTGAATGATCTCATGAGGGACAGAACAGCCTGCATTCCCATAGCCTTAAACATGTATGAACATAGGAAATTATTGTCAGACAGGGCTCAGCACATCATGGCCCATGGGCTAAAATCTGCCCACTTTCTAGGATGGAAATTCATTTTACTAGAACACAGACACAATAATTAACTTACATACTGTCTGTTGCTGCTTTCATGTGGTAACAGCAAAGCTAAGTAGTTGCGATAGAGATTATAGTATCCTAAAACATTAAATGTTCTTTTAACTGGCCCTCTATAGAATTGTTAACATTTTCAAATATTTTTAAATATATTATCAATCTTAAATATATTTTTAATTGAAATAGAATTATATCAGTTTATCACCTCCCTTTTTCCCTTGAGTGTCCTCCCATTTTCCTACCCCACTTTCAAGGTGATAGCTCTCATTCTTTGATTATTAATGTTTTACACACACACACACACACACACACACACACACACACACACACACAAACGCACAAACATAAATATAACTGGATGAGTCAGGTTTTGTTGTTTGTGTGTATATGGTTTTAAAAGGAGGAGTAACAAGAGATAAGTAACACAAGGTTGTTTGGTAAAGCCTCAAAGAATCATATTATTTTATATTTATCTAAAATTCTGCAATAATTATAAGAACGAATATCTATCTATGTATTATCATCTATCTGTCTACATATGGAAACTATACCACTTGGATTGACAGTTTTCTCCACAAGAACCATAGACTCTCAAAAGCCCACAGTGTCAGGCACAAGAACACTCCATTCAAATGATGGATCAGGGCAGTCCAAGTGATTCCCATAGCAATAGAGACTATTGATGATATAGCCTTTGGTTGCCTCTCAGGGGTTGAGAGGTGGCTCCTATTGCTGAAGACACCACACACACATGTGTGTGCATGTTCCCTAAAGTCCTATGTGTTAAGTGCTGGGTCCTTAGCTTAGTGTTGTTGGGATGTTGTAGACTCCTGGAGAAGAGGGACTAACAGGAAGTCCCTAGGTCACTGATAGTGTGACCCTGAGGTAGACCATGAGAACCTGTAACCACTTGCTTCCTGGGCAGGAAGTAGACGTTTTCCTCTGTACCATGGTCTCTCTGAGCTGTCTCAGCACAGGCCTAATGCAATAGGGCTAATTAACCTTAAACTGGAAGATCTAAAATGAACTAAAACCTTTACGAGTTAATTATTCTGAGTATTTTTTTACAGTGACAAAAACTGATTAAAACAGTGACCTCTTCAGTAATTGTCACCTGGATGCATGTCTGCTCTTATTCTAGATGGCATATGAGTTGTCTGTTTCTTTGGTTTCTTTCTAGTTTAGGACACTGCACTGCAACTCTAACAGTCTCCTAGACTGGGCTTCCCTGCTTCAAGTTTGCCTCTAAACTAATGTGCCCGTTAAATCCAGTGAATTTTCTGCAGCTCAAATATAACCAGCACATTTCACAGCGTTAAGCCCTTCAGGGCTCTGGATGAACTATGAATTCAATTCTCCAGGGCTTCCAGGCCCCTTGGAGATCCCCCTCCCACACAGCTCTAATCTTGCTTTCTCACACACATTTGGTGAGTTTTCATCTAACCTTCATCAAACTTGCTGCTTCAAAGCTTTGTCCATGCAGTCTTTCCACTGTTGAGTCCGACACTTCTAGCACTTCTAGTTCTGCGAGCACGTGATTGCCTGCAAATCATTCTTCCATTTAAAAGATGGGTTTCTTCCTCCATGAAGCCTTCCCTTTAGTGTGGGGGCAGGTGCGCCTCTGAGCATGGACTGCTTGGGAATTGCCATTGCTGGTGTGTGCTTTATCATGAGCTACAGAGGCTCAGTGGGGACCTGGCTTCTGTCAATCACAGGGCTCAGGGCACAGGAGGCTCTATGATAGCTCCTGTTGATTTAAACAGTGCATGGATAGTCCTCTGCAGCTGGACCTACTTAGTATGGCTCTAGAGATACTGTCTGAGATGTAGTTGATCCAGTCACCACATGCCACAATCACTAAAAGCCAAACTACAGAAACCTGAGACCTCTGAGCTCAACAGATTTCATTCATATCAATTGGACATAATTTTCATACCTACCTGACTCCTAATATAAATGGTGTAATTATGTACCTAAAATTTCTTTAAAATAGGACATATTTATTTAAAGGAGCATAATTCATAATAGTCCCGAGGCAAACGTGAGGTAGCTCAGCATCCAGTTATGCATGGATGGTTTGGTACATGGCTACATGTTTACTGAAAAGAGCACTATAGGGCATTAACAAAACTGATAGGGCTAATTAACCTTAAACTGGAACATCTAAAATGAAATAAAACCTTTAGTCACCTACAGACTAAATACAAACATGGATAAGACAACAGTGAGTGCTAACTGACCAACTGGAAATTTTCAGTGACTAAACACATACAGACACATAGATGCAGACATATGTATCGTGAGGATGCACTGGAAATGAGTGGAGAAATACCAAGAAAAATCTGAGATGTGGGGTGAGAGCTGACTTTGCAAAATTGGTCCTTTTGTTATTGTATCCTCTGTTCTGATACATTGTTTTAAAATATTTGACAACCTGTTTGATATTTAAATGTTAAGATACTTTGGTCTAGATGGTAGAATTAAGAAGTCATTTAACGAAAGTTCTTAATAATTTCTGTATATTTATCTTTTTATTCACTACACACTTGACTTTTATAATTTTTGAAAAATTAGCTTTTACTGATGTTAATTAATTTTTTATGTGTAAATGTGTTTTTCCTGTCTGTACATGTATGCATTGCACGTATTCAGTGCCCTCAGAGGCCAGAAGAGGGCCTCAAATCCCTTCGAAGTGGAGTTACAGATGGCTCTGAAGCACCCTCTGTGCTGGGATAGAACCAGGGTCCTCTGGAAGAGCAGTCTGTGCTCTCAATGATGGAGCCATCTCTCCAGCCTGACATTTATAATTAATAAAAGCAATAAAGCAAATCATTACCCCAGTAATTAAGAAGTCATTTAAAGAAAGTTCTTAATAATTTCTGTATATTTATCTTTTTATTCACTACATACTTGATTTTTATAATTTTTTGAAAATTAGATCTAGTTTCACTGTATTATACATGGAAATCCAGTTTCCCCAGCACTATTTGTTAAAGCGAGAATGTCTTTTCTCCAGTGTATGCATTTGATAGATCAGTCAAAAATTAGGTCATTGTAACTATTTTCATTTATTTCTGGGTTTTCTATTCTATTCTACTGGTTTACATGCCTGCCTGCCTTTGTGTCAGTAGTGTGCTGTTTGTGTAATATAAATTGAGATTATGTATTATGAAGAACGTGGCTCTTTATGCTAATAACTGATGCTATTTGTTCCATATAAATTTTAAGATTTTTTTTCTGGGATTTTAATGGGGATTTCATCGAATCTGTAGGTTACTTTACGTAGTACAGCCATTTTTGCAACATTAATTTTGCCTATCAATAAAAATGGAAGCCCTAGCCGGGCGTGGTGGTGCACACCTTTAATCCCAGCACTCAGGAGGCAGAGGCAGGCGGATTTCTGAGTTCGAGGCCAGCCTGGTCTACAAAATGAGTTCTAGGACAGCCAGGGCTATACAGAGAAACCCTGTCTCGAAAAACAAACAAACAAAAAAAATGGAAGCCCTTTCAATATTTTTAGTGATGTTTCCAACCTCTTTCTTCAACATCCTAAAGTTTTCATTGTTAAGGTCTATCTTGGCTACATTTATTCCTAAAATTTTTAGTATTTTTGAAGCTATTGTGAATAGATGCTTCTTGATAAAAGATTTTCTATACTGGCATGCAGAAAAGCTATAGATTTTTATATGTTGATTTGGTATTCTGCTTCTTTGCTGAAATGTTTTTCTCATTTGAGTTTCCTGGTGAAGTATTTAGAGTCTTCAAACGTATAGCATCATGTCATCAGCACATAAGGATAATTTAACTTCTCCCTTTTCTATCTGTAAGCTTTGGTTTCTTCGTGTTGTCTTGTTCCTCTAGATAAGATTTTGAGTACTATATTGAATGCTAGAGAGAGGAGGCACTATTGTTTTGATCAAGATTTAGAGGAAATGCTTTGATATTTTCCCCATTTAGAATAATGTTGGCTGTGTGTTTGTCATGTCATTTTGTTAAGTTGAATAATGATCTATTCCTAGATTCGTAGTGGTTCTAGTCAGGAAGAGTTACTGAAGGCTGTTTGCTTATTCATCAATTGAGATGGTTGTCTAGTTTCTGTCTCTCAGTCTATTTACAGGTTGAATTAAACTTCTTATTTTGCCTGTTTTGAACCAACCTTGCATGCTTGGGAAGAAAAGGTATATGATCATATTAGTGTGTTTTTAAATTTCATTTGCAAGAATTTTATTGGGACTTTTTGTATCTGTGTTTATGAGGATAATTGGTTTACAGTTTTGTTTCTTTGTTGTGTTCTTTAACTGCTTTTGACATTGGGGTGGTCTGTCTTCATGGGATGGGGTTGGAAGTGTCTTGCCTTCCTATGAGATAGATTGAGGAGTCTTTGTGTCACTTCTTCAAAGTATGGTGGAATTCCACAGTGAATCCATCTGCTGGAGTTCCTTGGGAGGCTTTTTATTATGCTTCAATCTCTTTGATTGTTGAAGAGCAAGCTCCCAGCATGCACCTCTCTCTCTGTCCTTCAGTGCTGGGGTTACAAGTGTGTGACTACACGTGGCCTTTTATTTGGCTGGTGTCAATTCTCACTCAGTTCTTCAGATTTGTTCAGCCATCTTATGCATTAAGCCATCTCAGCCTTTGTACTTTAAGTTTACATTTCTTTGTTATTGCAAACACTAAAAATTTACAGAACTGTATTTAGGATTATTTCCTTTGGCTTCCTCTTATAGTATCATGATAAAGACACTGGGGTACTTCTTGAATGCTGTCCACCCTGGGATGGTGTGTGTCTGATCTGTTTTCTAAGCCTGAGAAAACGTTGCACAGCTTTGAGAGAGAATAGCTTGCATAGAATTTTGGCTGTATATTCTTTCCTCCCAAAGCACCGTGGAAGTGACTTCATTGGGCTTTAACATTCAACATTGTGATGAAAGCCAAAGCCAAATGGTTTCTTCCTGTTGTCTACCTGCTTCTTTTTGTCCTCCCTCATTTTCAGAAGAACATTTGCAAGATTTTGCTTGATCTTTGGAAATAAAAGTAGGACATGATGAGGAAGAAGTTTGTGTTGATACTTTGACCTCAGTGGGAGTTTTGATCAAAGACAATCATTTTATTATTTTTTGGTGAGTCACAGCTCCCTCTCTGCTGATGGCTTTTCTCTTTCTGGGTTTCTTATTCGACACCCAGGACCACCCGACATGCCTTTCATCCCAGATGCTTCATTTTTCTCTGAGACTCCCCGGTTCCCGAGTCAGATGACTCGTTTGGACATCCTGCTTTTGGTGCACTCCAGCTTCCTGGTTGGTATTGGTGCTCCAGTTGTGCCTCTGGTAAGAGCAGTTTTCCTTGATCCTGCATTGCTGTCAGCCCCATCTCCTGCCAATTATTGTCAAGATTTGGAATCCACTGTTTTCTACAAATCACTTTCCTTCCTCTAGCCGTTTCTCAAATGGATACATAAAAATTCCTTCTAGATTTTTATCCCCCTATTTTACACGTAGGAATGCTTTACCTGTGTTTATGTGTGTGAACCACATGTGTGCCTGGTTCTTGAGGAGGTTAAAAGGAAGTGTCACATCACACTCTGTGAACCTGGACGTATGGATGGTTGTGAGGCATCACGTGGTACTGGGAATTGAATTAATATCCTCCACAAGAGCAGCAAGTGCTCTTAACCACTAAGCCATTACTCCAGTCCCCCCAAATCACCTTTTCCCCTACCCAAGCATTTTGTATATTCAGATGTGCTTCCATGGTGCTCTGTTTTCCAACAGGACTGGGGGATGGGCGTTTGGAGAGTGTTTAGGTTAGTGGTCAAATCTACTTAATTTGGAGAGCACATTTAACTCTGAAGTTCGATGACTTGAGATTGGTTTTAGCATTCTGGGAGCCAGAAGAACCACATCCAGAGATGCCTACGTGACAAGGGCTTCCACTCTGCCCCCATCCATGAACATGCATGCCACCTCTAGCTATAACAGACAGGGTGGTTCTCATCATGATCTGTTGTGTACCTCACATTTCTTACTGCACTGCCTGAGCCAAGTCCAACCCAGAAGTGCACTTTTCAGTCATGAACTATCACTTGCAGGGCTCTGGGTCAGATGCATGCAGGGCTTCATGGGTACAAATCAACTTTGAGCCCTGTGCTCAGAAAGAACTGGCACCTGGTTTAATGCTCTGCTTAAGAGCTTAAGAACCATCTATTTGCATTGCAAGTGTTACAGAAACATGTGCCAACGAGGTAGCTGGAAGCTAAGCCCATACAGGATTCTGTCTTCTGCCATCTCCAAGGGAATTTGGCCACTCATTCTCCCAATACAACTCCTTCCTCTGCAGATGCTGTGTTCTCCAATGGAATAGTGGCTATGAGGTATAATGGGGGAAGGTCTGTCTTCTGATGGTGCCCCCTGACCCTGTGGGAAACTAGGCACAAGAAAAGTAAGAGATTGGGTCTGGAATGGTAACAGTTGTTTTCTTGCTAGCAGTGGGCAAGGAAGGTGATTTCCATCTCCTGACCTAGTACTTGCCGTATCTCAGGGCAGAGATTTGAAGACTGTTAGACTCAACTGACTATTGCAGGTCGAGAATAGCAAGTTATGAGCAAAGGAGGTACCTGGTTGAATTGAAATTCTGAGGTGTATTAGGAACTCCAGAAGGTTTAGGTCTGTGTGTCTCAAGGATGATGAGTCTGCACTTGTCCTGGGTACCTTCTGTCTAAGGAAGCATTTGGTCTGGTAGATCTGGGATTATCTGAGCATCCTTCCAGCCTCTCTGAGTCTGGCTAATCTTTCTCTGTTCTGAGCAGTTCAAAGCAACCTCCAACGATGAGTTGCCAAATAATTGTGAAATTTTGGCAGTTTCACACATGACTTCAATGCTTTTTCTATTGTATGTAAGAACAGCATTGCATAACATAAAGATGAACAGAATGTCCATGCTGGTAATTTAAGATTTAAAATTTGTTAGAATGTTTAATGGCAAATTAAAATCACCATGTTAAAGAGGACACTGCCAAAGAAAATGAAAAGAAGAGAACCTTGTAGTTTAGCAACTATCTTAGTTAGAGTTTCTATTCCTGTGGCATAAAGCAACTTGAAGAGGAAAGAGCTTACTTCCACTTGTACCTTTGTATCACAGTCCACCACTGAGCATAGTCAGGGCAGGAACTCTAACAGGGCAGGAACCTGAAGGCACAAGTTGATGCAGAGGCCACGGAAGAACGCTGTTGCCTGTTTGCTTCCCACAGCTTGGTTTCTTATAGCTCTAAGGCAGTGCTTCTCAACTTGGGGGTCCCGATCCCTTCAGGAGTCACATATCACGTACCTTCATGTCAGATAGCTAACGTTATGATTCATAAAAATAGCAAAATTACAGTTATGAAATAGCAATGAGATAATTTTGTGGTTGGGGGGACACCACAACCTGAGGAACTGCATTGCAGCCCTAGGAATGAGCCCTAGGAAGGTTGAGAACTACTTCTATGGAACATTATCCAGGAGTAGCCGGGTTGAGAACCACAGCCAGCTGAGCCCTCCCACATCAATCATCACTCAAGATAAAGTGTTATAGACTTGCCTGTAGGTCAATACAATGGGGGTGTTTTCTCAGTTGCATTTTCTCCCGATATGGCTCTAAGTTGAAGTAAATTGACTCAAAACTAATGAGCACAATTGACGCCTTTCAACTTGTACACACCTTCTTTCAACTAGAACCTTTCCTCTTCAACTTATCCCCAAAATGATATGTTCCTATTAATATGACAATATAAAATATCCTAACTTTTAGAACATACTAGTCTTAAAATGTTAAAAAGTCCCATCTTTTTTAATTATCCAAAGTCTCTCTAACCAGGAAATAGTAAAAATCAAATCAAAGCAAAACCAAATTCAACAGTATAAAATGTTCAGTGCTTAACATCTGGAATCCACTCATGATCCTTCTAGGCTCTGAAGGGCCTGAGTAGGTGATTCTTCCCAGCCGGCCATCTGAAGCACACCTAATTTATCTTATAGACTCAGGCTGTTTCTACTCTCCAATTGTGGCTGTCCTTGGTGGCTGTGCTATGATACTGGCATTTTCTGCTACAACTTGGCTGCACTTTTACAAATAGCCTTTTCTGGGTTTCTTTTAGGGATGTGAACTCTGCAATATGGTGCCAAGTCTCAACTTTTCTCCAGTACCCTTTCGATCCTGGGCCTTCTACTGTAACTGTGGCTGCACCTCTAACAGTAATCTCTCCCAGTTTCTTCTCATGGACTCCAGCTCTGCCACACAGTCCTATGCCTCAGATGACTTAATTCACTCCTTCCTATCATTAAAGCAAACACACTTGGGTGACTCTTATACAACCAAGTTTGGCTGCCAGCATGGGATGCAGCTTTGGTCCCCTATGGACTGTAGCTTCTGTATGCCGACCTTTAGGGAATCCTCCCGGATATATGATCCTCCATGTTGCTGTTCTCTTCTTAATCACAGATAATTTCTCAGCTTCAGCTAGCCAGCACTAATTGTTCCAACGAAGCAAATGTTTTACTTCAGTGGGGCTGGTCTCTTATTTATTAGAGCCAACTCTTCAACTCCAGATGATCAGATGCCATAGATACATAATTCAAACTATTGAAAGGCCTGATAGAGTGTGGTGCCGAGTTCTGCCTCTCTCAGGGTGTCCAGGTGCTCAGAGAGAAAAGAGTGAAGTCTGGAACAGGTCGGGGTCACAGTCTGCTCTCCCTCTGGAGCATTAGATGCTGCTGCCCACCAGATTCAGGATGGGGAGCAGAGTCGGAGATGAGCAGGTTCTGTTCCAGGTACTGTGCTACATTACTGAATACTTGTGATCACCTTGTTGGGGGTCTTTGGGTATGAAACTCAATATGAACCTAAGGCAAGTCTTTAATTCCTGATGCTTTCCACAAATGATTAGAATATAGATGTGTACTACCATGCATATCTCTATTTTGCATTTTTATGAAAAATATCTCTACCTTTATTTTGCACTGGGCCCTTACAGTTGTGTAGATGGCTCCAGTCCAGGTATTGGCACATTCTCTCATGACAACTCCCACTTTAGGAAGCTGAGGCTGCAGATGATGGTGTTCTTTTGTTGTGCCATTCAGTCTGCCCTGCCCTGCTCTCTTGGTCTTACCCTTTGTCACATAAGTCCTGGGTGTTTGCACAGTTTAACTGGGGAAGATAATGGCCCTGCTGATAAGCTGGCAGGTGTATGCCCAAGTGCTAACCCAAGAACAATCAATCAGTTGTAAACCTATTTCACGCCATATTGTAGTCCCTTGGCATTTGTAGGGAATGGCTTCTAAGTACCTTTGACTACCAGATTTTTAGATATTCAAGCCTCTTATATAAAATAGAACAGTGTTTGCATATGACTACCACCCGCCCCTGACACTTTTAAATACCCTTGGATTACTTATAATCCCAAATATGAGTGCTATGTCAATGGTTAATGTAATATATTTTTCAAGGAATAATGACAAGAAAAAGTCTATGCCTATTACAAATGCTGTCAACATAGCCTGCTTCTATCTAGAGTTGGTTGATTCAATGGCTGTGGAACTTGCCTGTATGTGTAGTTGCCTGTATTCCTGATCTGATCATCTATCACATGAAAACCCCTTTCATACTGCCCAGTGTTTGATAGGGTCAATGATTATTGGTATCTTCCTCCTTTCCATGTTATCTGTGAGTCTATCATTTATGATGACTGTTTCACTATGTTTTTTACAAAAAAAAAAACAAAACCCAAAACCAAAAAACCTTCCAGGACCTTTTTGTTCTTCAGGAAAGGGTGGGAGGTTTCTAGGCTCCTTATGCTCTCCCATGGAGCATGGCTATTAGGAGCCCAGAAGCCTGCTCTTTCCAGCTTCATCCAGTTTATAGACAGCATCCAAGCTGGAAAGACTCCTCATGCTCCTGACTTCCAGGGGAATCTGAAACAGGATTGTTCTTTCTGCCTACCAGCTGGGCTTGACTGCCATCTTTACTTTTATTCTGGTGGGAGCTGGGTTGAGGCTGAGAAGGTGAGGAGGAGAAACCCTTTGCCTTCCTTTGCCTGGATCTGACAGTGGGGATACCCCACCCCCACGCCCACTACCTTTATAGTAGCAGTAATGATTTTGCGAAGGGAAACTTGCACCTGTTTGGAGCTGGCTTCACAATGAGAACACAGAGAACAAAAGCAAAGGCCAGCACATCCCGAATGGGGACTGCCAAAATTACTTACCACAGACATCTGTGAAGGTGTCAGCCATTCCGGGGGGATGTGAAAATGAGCCCCAGCTGAGTCTCCCAGCAAAATGATTCCCCTGGGCTGTGAACCTGGGAAGCACAATTTATTTACATTATGTATATAATTATGTATATATGCAAGCCGTGGGCAGCCTCCAGAGTGCGTAGCTATGTGTGCAGATAGCCTGGTGTGTATGGAATGCACAGTACATCCCAACCGTGATACATTGCCACTTTTCATGTGTTGGAGAGTGTGAGGGGAGCATTTAGGAGGCGGGTGGAATTTGTCAGCTGTTGGAACTGCTAGCTAAGCGGCCACAAACACAGGTGTGCTCCCTGGCTCAGCATAACAGCAACTGCCGCACAACAGCCAGAGCGAATGATGGATGGACACATGAATCAGGCTTGATTTGAGTTCGGAAATACGCCTTACATTTTGGTTCTGGAAATGCCTTTCTTAGTGAACACAGCAATTCTCTTTAAGAGCTAATGACCTCATGGAGCAATTTTGATACTCTAAAGATGTGATGGTCTCTTACAGTCTTTAAATTCACATACACAAAAGGCACTGGATGGACAATTCTGGCTGATTAATAGAGAGAAGGAAATAGAAAGGTTTCTGAGCAGCCTGCATGTCTGGATGTCAGAATCACTTAATCAGTTTCTGAGACGCTTCCACACAAATCACTTACTGGTGGGTACACTCTTCTAACCACTTATTGGCCTAGAAAAATCAAATTACCCCTTCAGAGTCATATAAGTCTCTTTCCTCTATCCCCAAACCACTGGAATGAGGCAGAGGATGGCCCAGCATAGCTGTTGTGGCTCCCTAGCCTATGAAAGCTGCCCCCGGACCATAAGAATGGAGACAAAGAGGGTCTAGGACACCTAGGCGGATGATGTGGAGTTTCGGGCTTCTGCCTTCCTAGGTTCACTAGCCCAGAAGGTTTAGTGTTTCATCTAAGTCTAGACTTATTTATTTCTGTGGTTGGTTGTTTTGTTTTGTTTTTTTTTCAGTCCTGGAGACTGAACCTTGGACCTCACGAATACAAAACTAGTGTTTTAGCACAGAGCCACTCCCAAACTCCAGATTTATTCACGACTTTATCTCCTCCTTTTCTTCTTGTAGTACTGAGGATTAAACTGAGGAGCCAGCACGTGCCTAGCAAATGCTCTACCTCTCACTATGTTATACCCTCTCACTATGCTATACCCTCTCACTATGCTATACCCTCTCACTATGCTATACCCTCTCACTATGCTATACCCAAGACCATCTTTTTACATTTTATTTTGAGACAAGGTCTCGTTAACTTCCTTATCCTTTTGAGTATATGAGATTACAGACCTGTGTCACCAGGCTTGGTTATAAACATTTTTTTTGTCACTCAACAAATATTTCTAATTTGTAATTATATTATTTACAATTTATAAATCATATCTATTTATAATTATGCAATGGGCCTTTCAATTTCCTATCTTCTTCTTTGCCCCTCTGAGAGCATAGAAACAATTAGGTTTTCGGTTGATCTTTGTCAATTATACTTTGATCAAGTATAGCCCTTAGGATAAAATTAGAGTAGTTATCCAGGTAATACCTGTTGAATGAGTGCTTGACCAAAAAAGCATCTTCAAGGGAGGGGGAAAGTACTGACTAGTATAAAACGGGCATCGGGTGGGGAATGCCCTAGTTTTTTGTTTGTCCCCTGGAGTGGGTTTTCAGACTGGTGGCTCAGATGCCCAGGCATTTGGGCTTTTGGAGCAGGAAGCTTTTGCTTTAGTTATTTCCAGAACTCTCTGCCGGATGGAGCCTGGCTTCTCTCTTAGGTCATTCAGATGTTCATCTTTAGAGACTGTCTCCCCGGCATAGGGTGATTAACCTTGACGTATGTTGAAAAGGACATGCAGATGATTAAATATTACTTCCTGTGTCATTATTTGGAAAAGTCCCAGATTTTGATTACTCTGTCATCCACCCTGCAGTCTTCTCTAATGTTGTCATTAAGGTCTCCAGTCCCCAAGTGAAAGAGCCAATTAAACAAATTACATTCTGCGTCTTCTAGGTCTGCCTTCTCTTCTATTACTGTCTTTTTCTTATTGATTCTAAAAACTAATATAAATTAGGTTCTTTAAAGTAACTGCTAACCTCAAACACTGTTGCATAAGGATATGTATGTATTTTTTTTTCTCTTTCATTTGACTCAACTAGGAAAGAAGCATCTATTGTAGTATGGCACTGACTTGTAGTTTATACCTTCACAGAATTTCTTCTCATATGGAATTCCATCCTTTGGATCAATACCCTTTAAAAGAGAAATGAAGAGATTAGCAGTGTGGTTGTAAATGTATGAGGCTCATACACTAAATCCTTCCCAACTGAATTTAACATGCAAAGGCAAATCAATAAATAAAACCCGTTCAAGCCTTTTGGGTCCCTAATCCGGCATAGCAGTACTCCATGCATGAGTTGGGTGTAAGAGGAATTGGGGATAGTACAGGAAGATAGCAGATGATGAGGCTCAGTGCTTTAGAGAAATCTAGGCCAACCATTTAGAAGAAGAGCAGGTCAGCAGTGACTCTTTTTGGAGCACTGAAGACTGATTGAGTCTTGAGGACATAGTCAGGGGTATGTTTCTTCAGTCTCTAAGCTGGAGATAAAAGCATCCAGATATCTCAGGAACACCAATTTTCATCCATTTCATCCTTTCACCCCACACTTATACCAGGGGACATTGATGAAGAGTGGAGACACTTGTGGTTGTTACAATGTGATAGCATACTCTTGACATCTTGTGGACAGCAGCATAGGAGGCTGTAAAATACCCTACAGTTTATAAGATGACATGTTGAACTTAAATGTTAACAATTCCAGGAATTAAGAAACCCAAGAATGGCAAGTTGGTCCTGAGTTGGACTAAGTCACCATAATCAAGCCTCCAAAGTGACGTGGGACAGTCAGTGGAGCACCTGTCTCTCGGAAGAGACAGTAGTAGTATTTTAAGACAAAAGTGCTTGGTGGCCAGGCTAGGATGAAAGCATCGAGTTCTTGCTCCTAGTCTTGAAAGCCCTGTGTCCATAAGGAAACACTGTGTGGGGAAGTCCACAAGGAAATGGAAGCACTCAGCTTTGTTTGCCCTGTGCCTCCTGCTCTCAACTCTATGCCCCCACTCATACATACACATTCACACATACCACTCACATTCACTCACACAATTCATGCATATACATTCACACACTCACACATTCACACACACTCACACACACTCATATGCATTCAACACACACATTAACATACATATACACACACATTTGTTGGGCAGTGGGGGTGTAGGGGAAGAGGGGAGTAAGAGAGAGCCCATGTCCAGCCAGAGCTCCATGTACGTGAATATTATCACCACCGGAGTTCTACCTCAGCTCGACTGGAGTCTAGGCTGTTTGTGCATAGCCCATTGCCCCACACACATTCACATACACATTCACACACAACACACACACACACACACACACACACACACACACACACACACCAGGCACACACATGTACCACAGTCAACATTGGAGCTAGTGGCTACTGTGTAATCAGGGCTGGTCTTGATGGCTACAGTCTACTTTTGAGACACTTTTCCTCTGCAGAAAGGGACAAGTATGAAGATCTGAAGATCATATCTCTTTCTAATTAGGAATGACCGGCTTCAGGTTTTGCCTCCTGTCTTTGCTTGGCCATCTCTTTATGGAGATGGCATTGCATGTCACAAAACTGTAGAGACAAAGAAAGCATTCTCACATACTAATCCTTTGCCCTGAGGTGAAAACCACAAAGCTCAGGTTTATCACAAAAAGAGCTGCTTTGGGTCCTCTACACCGTAAAGCTCTCGTGCTGATATTCTGTCCCATAAAAAGGTAGCATGACTGAAGGAAGAATGTTGGACGTTGGCACAGTTTTCTGCCATGCCGTCTATATCCCAGAAGCCACAGGTCCTGATGTACACTGGAAGGAGGGCCACTGGTGTCCTGGTGAGAGAACAAGGCTAACGGGAAGTCTCTTCTCTTTGTCTAAGCAGAAGACTAAAGCCACAGTTTCCTTCAAAGCCAGGAATATTTATCTTCCATGCTCCTTGTCTGCATAGTTCCTACATATAAAAGTGCTGGGACTGGCTGAGAACATTCTAGATCACTGGATCTCAGCCTATAGGCATGCCCCTTTGGGGTGGCATAGCAGCTGTTCTGTGTATCAGATATTTACATTATGAGTAATATAACAGTAGCAGAATTACAGGGATGATGTAGTGACAAACTAATTTTATGGTTGGGGTCAGCACAGCATGAGGAGCTGGATGAAACAGTCTCAACATTCAGAGTGTTGAGAATCACAGTTCTAGGAAAAGCAGAGAGGCCATGCTGTCATTGATAGGATGTAAGTATTCCCATGTAAGCTTGTGAGAAAAATGACCTCAAAAGAAACTGACCTGAATTTCCAAGACTCTGATGATTTGTAAGGATTTTCTTTCATGTTTCTAAGTAATTATCTATTTCCATACTTGAATTTGTGTTTATAAGTTGGTTTCTTTTTTTTTTCCACAAGGACCCTCAAATCATGTAAATTTAAGACGACTGTAGCATATGAATCTGCAGCCATTGCTGCCCACAGGTAAGTCTTGGGTTGGCTTTCTCCTTTCTCCCTGTTTCTCCTCCTCCTCCTCCTCCTCCTCCTCCTCCTCCTCCTCTTCTTCTTCTTCTTCTTCTTCTTCTTCTTCTTCTTCTTCTTCTTCTTCTTCTTCTTCTTCTTCTTCTTCTTCTTCTTCTTCTTCTTCTTCTTCTTCTTCTTCTTCTTCTTCTATAGTTTGCATGGCACAGCTTTTTTTTCCTTTTTTTTATTAGAGAATTTCTTCATTTACATTTCAAGTGTTATCCCAAAAGTCCCCTATACCCTCTCCCCGCCCTGCTCCCCTACCCTCCTACTCCCACTATTTGGCCCTGGCATTCCCCTGTACTGGGACATATAAACATTGCTAGACCAAGGGCCTTTCTTCCCGAATAATGGCCACCTAGGCCATCTTCTAATACATATGCAGCTAGAGACATGAGCTCTGGGGGTTCTGATTAGTTCATATTGTTGTTCCATCTATAGGGTTGCAGACCCCTACAGCTCTTGGGTACTCTCTCCAGCTCCTACATTGGGGACCCTGTGTTCTGCCCTATAGATGGTTGTGAGCATCCACTTCTGAATTTGTCAGGGACTGTCAAAGCCTGTCAGGAGACAGCTATATCAGGGTCCTTTCAGAAAATCAAGAAAGGCCAATGCATGGATACTTCATTCCTCCCTGTTTTTTTCTTGAAAGCTACAAACCCATTATGTGTAGAGAACTGGGCAGCAGACTCAGAAGCTCTGGGGAGTGAGTGGTGCATGCAGGGTAATTCCCGTGCTCCCTGACAAGGCTTATGAAAGAAAACAAATGGCTGTAACAAAATGGTTCCAACACCTGTGTGTGTGCTGTAAAACTGTTAACATCAACTCCCCTTCCATCTCATTGTTCAAACAGAATGAAGGCATGAGACAGGGGCTACCACAGCAGGGCTTTTATGCACTGTGACTGAGGGAGCTTTGACACCACCACTGATGCTCTTCCTGTGTGTTAGAAAATCTCTATCCCTCATGCAAGCAGGGAAGAACAGGTCTTGTAGGCTCTCATCTTCCTGATGTGGCTCTAGAAAATACACACTGGGGAGGGCAGAAAGTAAGACATGGTGTTTGATTTCAAACCATTGCTTACCCAGATGCCATTACAGTTGGAGTCCTGATGGATATCCCAGTTGTCTGGCCTACGAAGAAAACATCAGCATTAGTTTTTGGCACATGCAGAATGCTCAGTGTATGTTCCATGAACATGGTGTCTCAGGAAATGATACTGTAAGATAGCAGTGTTCTTCAAAGGCACCCCAAATGTGCTGTGACATACAAAATTCTCCTCTTAGCCTCTGCATTCTTGATATCTGGAAACCTAGTCTTGAAACCAGCTGCGTGTTCCTGTGGATGATTTAGTTGTGGAGTGGTGAGCATAAGAAATAAGTCTGCAGACCATTTTCTTTAGCAAGGTGAAGCCACCAACATTGCTGGGAGCTGTGCAGCACCCTCAGCTTACAGTTTTTACACGGGGATTAGTGCCAGCAAAGGGTGGCACTGCTTTGGTTGTTGTGGTTCTTGGCCATGTGTTACCTTACATGGAGTCCATACCTTGCTCTAAGGGAACAGGGCATAACTCCTGGGTCTAGCTGACTGGTAGAGTTCACTTGGGGGTTGTGTCAATGTCTACAGTCCTTTTGTGTAACTTGTTTCTCCCACTAGACTGCTGTGCCATAACAGAAGCGACCTTTAGTTGTGTTTAGTGCCTAATGTTACCCGGTGTGCTTTGCAAGTATCAGGGTTATGTTAAACATATTTGGACAAACAGTTGTGTGCACGAATAAATGCAGGACCTTTCTGCAGAAACTGGGGTTCTTCAGGTTGGGGAAAGCCACTGTGTCTCACTCCAGTAAGAGTTACCTTCTGCCCGGGTACACTGTCTTGTCACTGTCATTACAGTCTCGCCCTCGCCAATGGTAGCCTCGCAGCGTCTGAAATTGAAGAGCACACACAGGAGGGCAATTAGCCTGCTTTGACACTGCCCATAGTGACAGCTAATCAGGGCTGTATAAGAGATATTGACATCTGCAATTTGTAACTCAAATATTTAAGATTGGTAGGGAAATTATGATTAATCTAAGATAAGCCATGTGAGGGAAAATATAATATGATACCAGACCCAGAAAAAGGTGGGAGTGTATGTTTAAATGAATGTATATTTAGGGGTGTGTGCCTGTATGGAGGTGTTAGGGTGTATGAATATGTATATACTTGTATGTACATATGTATGTGTGCCCTTACATGTATGTGTGTGTGACAGATACATGTGTGTGTGAGTGTATGTCTGTGGATCTCTCTCTTTCTCTCTCTCTCTCTCTCTCTCTCTGTGCATGTGTGTGTGTGTGTGTGTGTGTGTGTATGTGTGTGTGTGTGTGTGTGTGTGTGTATGTGTGTGTGTGTGTGTGTGTGTGTGTGTTCATGTATTCTCATATAATATGTTCCTAAGTTGTTCTGTTAACCACCAGTCTTCTCAGGATATAAAATAATTGATCTGTTTTGCCAGTACTAAATCTTTTGTTGGGTAATTTAAAAATAATCTATGCCAACTGCCAACCATTTGGATTCCTATGTTTCTGAATAGCTTTAAACAACCAGCAAACAAACAGGCATGATGGCCAGCATAAATCAAATCAAATCTATTTTATCAGATAATGTTGTTCCTTCTCAAGGTTGCTCATCTTTCGGGAAGTTCAGGGCAGGGCACCTGTTTGTTTGCTTTCCCAGAAACCTCACTGTCACTGTAACAACTCAAAACCAAAACCAAACACATGCACACACTTAAAGAGTAAGCTGAAACAGGCTTATGATTTTCCAAAATAAGTCTACCATCCTTTTAGGAAACGATAGTCCCATGGAGAACTGCAGCTGGGCTGGGAATGTCAGGGAACAGAACTGGATGTATGGTTTACTTTGATGACTGATGACTTTATGAAGAAAAGAAAACCCTTAAAATTGTGAACTGATGTATATTCATAAACAAAGACTTGTCTTATTAAAAGAGAGAAATTTGAAGATGAATTACAATACGCGGTGACCAGCTGTTCATTCACAGCAATACTCACTGGGAAAACACTGTGCTTGTCTGAATCTCCGTCCTTGAATGGCACGGAATTCTTTATAGATCTAGAAAGGAAAACAAAACACCTGGTGAGCTGAGAAAAATAGAAATGATGTTTGTGAAAATAAGCCTCTTCGGATGCAGGCTGTTTATGTGACAGAAGCTGATCTAAAAATAAAGCCCGTTGTCTGTGGGCGTATGAGAGTATCAGCTGCACTTGGCCAATCGCTGTTCTTTATTCAACAGGACAGTTTTTCTCCATTGTTTAACTTGAGTCATTTGGAGAGGTAAAATAAGTGAATTGGTGTTGTAGGGGACGTGGGATATTGATGTTATGGAACCCAGGAAGTAGGAGACTGCATGTTGCGTCTACTTAGTGAACTGACACTCCTGTGGCAACTTGAATAGGAACAGCCCCCATAGGCTCAGAGATTTGAATGCTGGGTCACTAGGGAGTAGCACTACTTGTTAGAGATTAGGAAGTGCCTTGTTGGAAGGAAATGTGTCATGTGGGGTGGACTTTGGGGTTTCAAATGCTCAAGCCAAGCTCAGTGTCTTTCTCTCTTCCTGCTACTGGTGGATCCAGATGTAAAACTCTCAACATCTCCAGCACCATGTCTGGCGACATGCCAGAACTCTCCTTGATACGACAATGCACCAAATCTCGGAACCTGTAAGCACGCCCCAGTTAAATGCTTTCTTATATTAGAGTTCCTATGGCCAGGATGTTCTTCACAGCAATAGAACACCAAGACATCTCTAAATTGTCTTTGTACCTTTAGCATACTCTGTTAAGGAAATCTTTCTTTTTAACCACTCACTCTAAGAATCTTGAGTTATTTAATGTGTGTTCCTTCTTATGAGACTGGGTAGCCAAGAACATCAGTCATGATGGCCAACATAAATCAGATCAAACCTATAGATGGTCTAATAGGAAGGACAACCTTGTGCCTTGCTACAAGAGAGATGCTTCCTTCTTCAAAGTGGCATCACTGCTCTCATTTGGAGGGGAATCAGAAGACAGAAGAATGCAGCCATGGTACAGAATGAAGCTGTTCTGGAACTTAAAATTTAGCCTAGTAACAGGGGTCTGACTGGGATTTTGTAATGGTCTTCTGAATAAGGGTATCTAAGCAGATTTGAGAGCTTTGAGGCAAATGAATGGAGCTCAAAACAAGTGCAGTCAATAACTACAATCTACTTATTCACCTTAAGAAGAGGGTTGGGAGTCTTGAGGGCTAATGAGAGCAGAGGTTGTTTTCAAGTGTCAGATTTATCCTATGCCACATCTCTGGCCATTGCAGAGTAACTTTACCTGTCTGGAAGGGATCAATAATAGTGCCTTCCTCAGCATATTCAAATGTTCTTGATCCATAGAAAGCTCTAGCCAATTTTTTTTATGATGGTGATTTCTGAACCATAGGTTGATTTAAGGAGCAAAAGAGTACTTTTATGTGTACATTGTACACTTATGCGTACACTGTAAGATGTAAATTACCAAATACTTTATTGTATGGTACAAATTATCATTGAGTGATTTTTTTAAAAAAAGGGTTAAAGCATGCTATTTCTCTTTTACCATACAGGAATAATTTTCTTTTTAAGTTGGGCCAAGAAAATCCATGGTTCCAGATGTTCCTGAATTCAAAATTTCAAAGGTGGTTTAATTATAGAGTTGTCACTTGAATGTCATTGGAAACTTCAGTGATGCCATTAAAGAAGAGATGGGGGTCTCATATCAGCTTGAGCTGGAAAGGATGCAATGATTGGATACCTGGGGAGCTGGATGCACCCCAGCTTCAAAGCATCTTCTTTCATATCTGACATTCCCTTCTTCTCATAACTTGAGAGGCTCCCTACACCTAACCCCAACCACAGAAAGGGCTGATGTTACTGGGATTCAGGCCAGTTGGCTGCATGGATCTTGTTGGCAGATGAGCTAGGAAAAGGTTGTAGCTCTTTGACCCATAAGAGACTCTAAATGTGGGTCATAATCATAGCTTCCCCCTTCTCCAGCTATGCTAATAATGACTTAGAGATCTTCAGTAATGTAGTGGTCACGAAGCTCAAGAGATGATGGATGGTGGAGCACTGGGACACTTTCTTCATGGCTTGAAGTATGTTCATCAAAAACATAAGTTAAAGTTTCAACTCCCAGTAGTTGTGAACCTGGACTTAATCCAAATAGGTCTTTGGAGATGTAGGCAGGTTAATATGAGGTCCTTAAGATGAGTCTTTATTAAATGTGACTGCTAGGTTATGACAGGTAAAACAAACACCCAGGGGAAAATGAGACTATGAAAAGTAAAGACAGAGATTGAAGGGATGCAGTTATAAGGGTTGATGGCTATCACAGCATCCAGGAAGTGTCAGGGGATGATCCTACTCACAGTATCTGTCAAAGGAGCATAGCCCCGATGCCCTTGGTTTTGAATTTCTAGTTTCCAGGCCTGAGAGAGACATTTTGTTACAGTAGCAGCAGGAAACTTACACAGACCCTCAGAGCACACCAGCAGCCTGCCTTTTGTACCTGTGAGTATTCTCTTGTCTCCTCTTCTCTTTCTATGTCAGTCAAGATGGATCAGAACGGAATAAAGTAACAGGAACTTCCACAGAAAGGCAAGAGGAACTGGTGCTGGGGGAGACGTTTCTATGTTCTAAATGAATGGCTCACATCCATTAAAGCATTATTTGTACATTCAGTATTTTAGCTCTGTCTCCTGACTTGTAGACAATTATTGGACATAGGCAACCAGGGGTCATAGTTGAGGACAAATTGACTCACCAGGAGAATGTTTGAGAAAATGCAGTTCTTTTTCACTAGGTCTGGGGCCAAGGAATTTGGCTTTTAAGGTTGTCAGATGGTTCTGAGATAGCAAGGATTCAATTTACAGTTTGATTTTAGATAAAGGAAAACAAGTCCAAAGGCATTAAGTGGCTCAAGTTCTTTATATTAACTTAAGAAAATAAAATCTCTGAAAACAAGTATGAAGGATGCATGGAACTAAATAAACCTGGGAGAGGGTGAGAAGGTTGGGTTCTCATGGCGCATAGGAAGTATTTCTTTAAGGCTTAGTGTTATGCTTTAGAAGTTGAATGTCCCCAGAGGCTTCTGTGTAGAAGGCTTGGTTCCCAGCTAGTGGCACTGTTAAAGGGTGACTGGATGGCAAAGCCTTCTCCTGGGGTGAGGCTGAGAGACATAGTAAAGCCTTACTCTGGTCATGTGTAGATCTTGATAGTGTGCGCAGAATATGTCCTAGTGGACATAAACCCAAGGCTAAATACCATAAACCCCACCACCTTGTTTAACTGTATATAATAACCCCCTTTCCTTGATCAGCTGTATACAGTAGCCTCACCTCTCTAGTCAATTCTATATAATGAATACCCTGAGTTTTAGCCGTTCTGCGGCTTCTCCATCAGAGATCCGAGTCCACCCCACCTCAGCTTTTCTTTCTGTCTCTCTGTGTGCTTGGTTTTCTTCATTCCCTCACTACCCCAGTCAGGTAAAGTCCTTGAAAGTATGGAAGAATTTGGCAACCCACTTCATCCATATTCTATGTGGCGAGAAGGAGCTTTTCCTGAGTGTCAAGCAATGGTTGCCTGAAAACCTCCCTGGAATTCTGCATGCTGGGGCTGAGATTGCCTGTGATACATTTCCAAAATTATTCAAAGCAGGCTTGCCTTTTAGTTTCTGTACATGTTTTGAGCAAGAAACATGATCAATTTCAGAAGGATGCCTTTTAAATATGGGCGTCAGTTTAGTCCCCATAAAACCAGGACAAGCAGAGAGATGTCATATCTGTTTGAAGAGTAGAAACAGTATACGTACAATTCAATTTTCTGGCAGATCTTGTTCAAAAATGGTAATGAACAAATGTTATGACCACTTCTGGGATATTTCTGGGGAGGTAAAAAAAAAGACAACAAAAAGAGAGTTAGTTAACCGAAGGAATGGTTCCCACCATGAGACCCCTCTGTGATCCTGATGGCTGCTGAACCTGAATCTGGTTCTCTTTTGCTTATCCAGGTGCAGTGCTTGCTCTTGTTCCTACATCCCATATTCGTTCTGCGTTCTGTACAGTGGCCTGCGTTCCTGAGACTGGAACCCAGCTTCCCCTTCCCCCCAGCCAGCTGTTCCCTCTTTCATAGCAGTCCTCAGGCTTCTTCCCAAGTGACTCTTGCCTACTTTGGTCAGGTACCCCAACATTTCTCTTCTGGAATGCTTTTAAAGTACACTTGAGAACACTTTCAAATAAAATGATTCTACCCTATTAGGATAGACAGGAAGAAACAGTTGATTCCCACCAACCCCGAGTCCCTCGGGTAGTGGCTAGGCCCCGAGTCCCTCGGGTAGTGGCTATGAGGTGTACTTGTGGGCAGTAATGTTATTTTAACTTTGTCCAAGAAGAAGTAGCAAAAATTTTCAGAATATTTGTGATCCCTTCCCAGCGCTCTAGAAACAGAGGAGTAACCTGTAAGATTTGTGGTAGCGCCAAATGACTACGGTTGTAAAAAGTTAAGTAAATGTCTTCTTTTCCCAGAATTTGCCTCACTGCAAGGTGTGCCAAGAGATAGTCCTCTGATTGTTTAGAAAAGCCCACACAATGTCTCCGGTCCTTAAGTCTGCCCTCTTAATGCAGTTAAAGGTTAACCAATGATAAACTCCAGCCATAAACTCTGTGAATGAGAACTGCTCTACCCTGATGAGCAACCCTCCCATGTCTATTCAAGGCACACAGATGTCTTCAGTTCACCATGTGGGTGGAGGTCCAGCTTTTAGCATTATCTGTGGGGTCCAAAGGAGGCACTAATAAAGCTCCTTAAAACCCTGCAGAGAATGATGGTAACTTAGAAATTAGGCAGAAAGAGGATGGTAAGAAGTAAGGCAGATGTGCACAGGACTTTATAACTCAAGATACAGTCTATAGCCTATGTGAGATGCAAAATTTCATCTGAGATGTACTGAATTGGACACTTCAGGATGGATCCTGAAAGTCTGTCTTTTCTTATTTTTTAAAAATATCATTTTCATGTCCACTCTCCTGAGTCAGTCTGCTGCCCACTAAGGCTCAAGAAAAACTATTTCAGGTCCTCGCCATTCAAGGTATGACCATACCTAGTGTCAGTGGCACCTGGGGACCCTGAGAAATGCACAGCCCTCCCCACCACATATCACAAGACAGTCTGTATTTCAACAAGATCTTTGATGTGCACACCAAAGCTGTATAAGTCTCAATCCTTACTCAGGGAGCACGATGCCCCATGCTGAGAACATATGCAAAGGCTTGGCACATCAGGGGGTGATAAAACGTTTCAGGGTTGCTGGAGCATTGGGATCCATAGAAGTCCATGAACTGTGCAAGAAATAAGGCATTAGGGTGCATCTTCCTAATGCTCTGAGGACAGTGGAGACTCCTTGAAGTGGTCAGGAAGAGGACTAGATTTGTATCTCAAAAGGATACGTAGAGATGGGTTGCCTTGAGCAAGAAGTGGGAGAGCACATTGGAGATGTCAGTCTGGGCTTCCTAGCCTTAGGCTGCCGTGTTTACCATGTGACAGCTTCTGCCTGCTAGGTGCCAGCAACACAAATCAGTCTCTAGACTGTGCCAAGTGGCCCCTATCCTGAGATGGAGGTGAAGAGCAAAACTATACCAGTTAGAAACCATGTTGATGTGAAACGGTGCAAGGCAGTAGCAGCGGAAGAAGGGGTGCTTTAGAAGGGTTAGAGTCAAAGACTTAGAGTCCGACTGACATCAGAACTATAGGCACAAAATAAAGCAAACATCAGCATGGCCTTATACAAAACATTGGTGGCAGTTTGGAAGCATAGACACATTCTGAGACTTCAGTCAGCAGCATTCAAATGCAGGAGCAGCTCCACTTAGTATTTCCTTTAATCTGAAAGCCTGTCTAACGAGTCTAATGACAATGTGGAGCTCAACACTGATGAAAGCCAACCCTTAAACATTATGTGAACAGTCTTATAATTACTACACAAGAGGTACAATAGAATAAAATTTCATAATTGCACAACTGTTCATTGTCAAGATGCAGCTGGAAGGCTGCAGCTGTCTTTGATGTACATTCAGCAGACACTGAGGTCAGGAAGTGCACAGTAGACAATGTAGTATGTCCAAAGTCCCTCTGCTTCTTCTGTCCAGACAGGGTTGTTCTTATCTGATTTTTTTTTTTTTTTTGTATCACATAAGAGACAGACAATCGTTCCTAGGCCACCTTCCCAACTGCAGACAATGTGCTTGCAAAGATAAACCAAGATAGACACGTGAACCACACTGCAGAAGTCCTTGCTCACACACCTGCCTGACCCCTCCTTTCAATGTGAACTTTGCTAGACAGAGACGGGAGGGCTGTTATTAATGCAGAAGTGGATTTAAAATTCTGTATTTGGCTGTATCCAAACTCATCTGAAAGGAAGGTGTAGAATCTAGACCAGTTCTGGGGACAGTGTCATCTAATCAGTTTCCCTCGCCAGAGGGTAAGTGACACAGAGCAACAAACAGGGCTTGAATAAAATACATTGGGGTGAATGGCATCAAAAAGGTCAAAGTGTGGGCAGAGGGGAGGGGACTCTCAGAATAGCATTTGAAATGTAAATTAAGAAAATATCTAATAAAAAATTAAAAAAAAGAAGTCAGAATTCTTCAAACATATTAAACAAAATCCCTATTATTAAAAAAAGTCAAAGTGTGTGTGTGTGTGTGTGTGTGTGTGTGTGTGTGTGCATGTGTAAGAGAGAGAGAGAGAGAGAGAGAGAGAGAGAGAGAGAGTTCTCATATGGCAGAGTGCTTTTTGACTTTGTGTATATTACCTGGATTTAGTTGTTCTGGGCTGGGTTTTGTTCATACTTGAACACAGGCATTTGTTAGCTTCCCAGGTGACTAGATTGGCCAGATAGACCTGTGCTTATTGTTTTGTGTACAGCTGAACAGGCTGTCCCCAGTATAATTCCATATCCACAGAGACCAATATAAAGGTGCTGCTCAGGTTCAGCACTGACGAGTCCTGGTTGGAGAACTATCAGCAAAGTAGTCTCACTGGATGTGGGAAGAACTATGTCTGGATTGACGTAAGGCACTGTTCATGTACTAGTTACACAAAGAAAGTAATTGTGTCTCAGCCTTCTCATCTCCAGAATGAGACCGAGGAGAAACGCTCCACCTAGGTTGTATGAGTGAGAATTTAAAAAGATGTCCACAGCAGATATTCTAAACAATTGACATTTATGCACTCTTGTAAGTGTGTGAAAGGCTTCAGAGGGGCCTCCCTCCATGGGCTTTCCTGAGATCCTACACCTTTTCTGGAGCTTTTGATTCCTTTGTCAGAACATCATTTTTCTTCAGTCCAAATTTTTTGAAAAGACAATTCTTTTCCTAAAGATTAGTCCTTATTTTATAGGTTTGTCTCCATATGCATGTCTATGTCTAGGTTTGTACTTGAGAGTGTGATGTCCCCAGAGCCCAGAGGAGATTGTTAGATTCCCTGGAGCTGGGGTTACAGGAGGTTGTAAGCTGACTGACAGCGATGCTGTGAACCAAGTTCCGGTTCTCTGCAAGAACAGTACATGCTCTTAACTTCTGAGCCATACATATCTCCAGCTCTGTCCTGTCCCTCCTTACACAGGGCTGTGAAGAAGACATAGTACCATTTACTGCACATTGCCCTCTGGGTCGTGGCTAGTAGTTCTACAGTCACACTAGCCATCATGTAAAATTAATTGCAGCCAATATCCCCTAAACAGGCAGTCAAAGGCTCTCACACTTTTTTCCTTGATAATTTTGATCTGGAGTAGAAATACTCAGGGAGAAGCTTCTGGGATATTTTCTTAATTGTTGAAACATTCACTAGATTTTTTTTTTTTTTTTTTTGCTTTTTGAAATTATACTTCTGTCTCACCAATTATGCTTTCAAGTCTGGTGACAGAAATATAAAAAATGTAAAATCCTAATTAGCCTTTGAGTTCGTGCCAAGGCAATTTGTGCTAGTAAAATAAACAATGCCTTAAAATAAGTCTTCAGCCCTCACTGAGAGGACCAAAAGACAAACTTGTCTTCTCCTCCATTCTGCTCAGATCTCTGAAGGTGCTGGCCATGGGGATGCTGTAGTGTTTCAACTTCTTAGTCAACATAGTAAGCAGACTAGATGAACTGGCTACTACCAACCTTTAATTATTCTGTGAATTAGACAGTGAGTAGCAAAGCTGGCATCATGACTGATTAATCAATTATGTAGAAATGTCTCTCTGTTACCATTTACCTCGGATCAGCCTTGTACATCAAAACTCACAGGACCCCTGAAGGTTGTCAAATCAGTGTTGACTAGGACACACAGAATAAAATTGGTTATTATTTAAATTTAACTGGGGCATCTTATAATTTTTATTTGCTGAGTCTGGTCAGCTTTGAGATAAGTGGTTTCCCTCCCCGCTGTTTCTCTGTTGCTAAATCAATAACACTTAGACACATTGCCTGATGGTGAATGATGAGGTAAGCCAGCAGGGAGGAGACAACGGCAGGGTCTGCGCACTCTCCCAGCTGCTGGGTGCTATCGCCAGCCTCAGCAGCCAGCCTACTTTCCTGTTTCCCTTTCAACTGGGACTGACTTGCCCCACTTACAAGAATTGAAAGTGTAATTGCTGAGGCAGGATTCCAACAATTCCTTAGAAAAGGAGTCTAAGTCAAATACTGAACTGGTTGATGCTTGCTAAGCATTCCGTCTGTTGAGAAAGAGTCATTACAAGGCGGGCAAACGGCAGTGGTGGTGCTGGGTACTGAGTCTGAGGTCCGTGGCAGGATAGCAGGTGCTTTGAATATATCAGTCCATTAGTCCTTTTACAGAAGAGGCTATCATTGTCCTAATCCCACAGCCAGAAAACCTGAGGCTCAGCGACATGAAGCATGATACTATTATGCTTTAGAGAGTTGAAGAGACAATGCCCTAAGTTTCACTAGAACAGTCTGTCAGAAAGCACGAGTTCTTAACTTGAAGTTTTTAACTTGTCATGAGACATCCCTGGTCATCACAGCAGGGGAGGGGTAGATAGTGTTTCTGTCATGCCTTGGGTAGACAATAGAGACCAGACAGTGTTTGATAGTGTTTGATGCCACCAAACGCATGACAGCTCCTACAGAGGAGCCAGCCCTGAATGTCAGAGTCCTGGGGCTGATCTTGTCTGCCACAGAGTGAAGGCAGGAGGGGCAAGAGAAAAAAATGGAAATTAGCTCATGTTGCTATTTCAGTCCAAAGCAATTGCAGTATCACTGGGCTTTGTCCAGAGAACCCTCCGGCTTCTGAAGTGTGTGAGCAGAGCCTGTGAGAGCAGAGCAGGCGGAGGAAAGGGCTGGCCTGCTGCCAGCTGATTGCTTACCACGGTAGAGGACCTCCTGAGGATTTGTCTTGCCTTCTCCAGTGCAGACTCCCAGGCCTCCTATGAGAGCAGAATGAGGTCACACAATAAGTCCTATCTCACCGGTGATTTACACATCTTTTCTAAAATTTCAATCAAAGGCTACAAATATGCAGTAAATGAGTCATCCCACAAATTTTTGATAACATAATTTATAGAAAGGCAATTTCTTTTTACTAGGTGCCCTCATTAAGACTTTATACCATTTGCTATGCTAATTATCTTGCAAATATTACCTTGGTCAGTAGTAACAGCCTCGAGAGACTCAACTACAGCAGCAGCAGAAGGAGGAGGAGGAGGGGAGGGGAGAAGGAAGAGGAAGGGGAAGGGGATGAAGGAGGAGAAGGAGGAGGAGAAGGAGAAGGAGAAGGAGAAGGAGAAGGAGAAGGAGAAGAAGAAGAAGAAGAAGAAGAAGAAGAAGAAGAAGAAGAAGAAGAAGAAGAAGAAGAAGAAGAAGAAGAAGAAGAAGAAGAAGAAGAAGAAGACGGCATTGGCAAATGCACGAAGCAGAGAAGCTGCTCCAGGTCAGTAAGGAGGGCTAGCATATATACATTCTGAACCTCTGCTCCCCGACAGCCATGGTGCAGTGACATGCCTGAGTGATTCTTTCCCTCTGTTAATTCTGTCCTCAGCAGAGTATCAGCAGCCCTGTGAAATCTTGTAGCATTGCAGGTGTGAACAATGCCACATGAATGCATTCCATCTCCCATTTTCCTGCTCCTCTCCTAGTTCTATACTTTCTGTTCTCTTCCATCCATTTCTAGAGCATTTAACCACACCTTTGAAGAATATGTACATACATTGCAAATACAAAGAATTAACTCATGGTCAGCAAAGATGGTTATGAAAAAATCCTAATGTACTACCATATTTGTAGTATGAGCTACAACTTGAGATGTGGAGAAGGATTGCCCAAGCACTGCTTCCCAGGACTGGTAGCCCATACTCAGCGTACATGTCTGAGCCCTAATGTTCAGATCCTTGGACTGCCCCTGGGAAGCTCTAAAATCTCCTGCTCAGTAATTGGCACATTCATTGGAAAACTCCATTTCTTACCCTTCCTTATCTCTCATCTGATGCTTGAGTAAATGACCACTCTTGGTCACTGATAAGGTTATCCTTGTCTTGAAGCAGTGACCATATATGGAGGAAAGAGACAGAGCAATAGCAAGAGCAAAGCCTCATGGGAGATATGGGCCTTGGCATTTTCACAGTCAGGAAGTGTGTCACTGATTAACTTTGTCTGTTGTTCCTATGAGCTCCTTTTCTTCAGTGTGGGCCTGCATGGAGGGTGGTGGAGAGGAGAGAAAAGACTTCCCAGTTTGAACTGGAGTCAGAGTGAACCTTCTAGAAGGAAGGAGCTTCTCAAAGAAGCCAGCTCCATTCATTCTCTAAGGGCAGACACTGATCCCCAACCCCCACCCTCAACCTCCACCCCACTGGTATCTGTCTGAAAAAATGCTCTGTTGTCTCAAGTTCAGAGGACACCAAGCACATGCCATAGGTCAAAGGCAACAGACTGGTGGGTAGCTAAGAGTGCACAGGAATGACTTGGATAAAGATGGCATTCCCGAACTGGTCTTGGTGGCCAAAAACCTGGTACAAGGTATGCTTTTTAGGAAACTAAAGCACCTCTGTGCACTAAAACAAACAAAACCGGAAAACAGCAAGGCACTGAACATGTTCTCTGCTATTCCTCAGTCCATCTAGCCTTAAAGAATATCCTAACCTAGGTCAGCTAAGGCTTTGGTATGATGGAGCCATACAGTACGCCTCTCTGTGCTGCATGCTAATGCCAAACCCACTGTTCATTTCTGTTTGTGGGCAGCAGGGACAATAGAAGTGACAACAATGATCTCTCTGACAGAAAGACTAATTAGAGTATGACCACTAAAAACTAATCTTAGTGAAGTACCTTGCTGAATTACCTTGGGATTCCTAGGAATCCTGGAAGACCCTGGAAATGATACCTTTGTTTAAAGTCATCCCCTCTGGTGTGGCCAGGATAACAGACACCAGATCTGCATGCTGATTTCTTTTTTGGTGGCTCTTGTTAGCTTCAAGCTCACTCTCTACGTGTGAGTCTTCAGGCCACTTTCTCCACATGCCCAGCTTTTATCTGGGGTGGGTTCCCATGCATTCTGAGACCCCTTTAAACATCTACAGGGCCCAACACAGCATCTCATTCACATACCAGGTGTTCAAAAGATATTGCAATAAAAAAACCAAAGAAAACATTCATGTTGACTGTACTCTCTGTAACAGAGATGTGAGGGGAAGGAGAAGGATGGAAAGGGAGATAGGAAGGGTGAGGAATGGTGTGGGGCAGAGGAGGGAAAAGAGAGAGAAAGAGAGGGAGAGGAAGAGAGAAGGAAGCAGAGGGAAAGAGAGGAAAAGGCTAAGAGGGGGAGGAAAGAAAAAAAAGTGTGTGTGTGTGTGGGGAGAATTGTCAGCTTTGGCAACTTCAGAGGAAGGAAAGATGCATCAGAAAAGAACCCTCAGCACATGCCCAGAGCAGCCTGCAGACACCACGTTATTTGATTTAAAGTACCTTGTTGTTTGATAGTTTTATACTTTTATAAAGTTAACTTTAGTCACTGTCCCATCCATTTCCCCCTTTCACCACTCCCTTCCCTGCTGAACCTCTCCAACAAAACTCTCCCTCCTGTCATGTGTTTTCTTCTTCTATGCTCTTTCCTTTGATAAAACCCACTTAGTTTAACTAGAGGTTCTTGACCGCACATGGGTGGGGGGCTATTGACTGAAGCAAAGGTAACTCATTGGTGGCTACAGCACTGAAGAAAATGAAGCCTTCATCCTTAGCAGTCTCTTAACACTTCACAGCCTTTCCCGCTGGCCTCCAGGTCTTATATTAGTTCTACTTCTCCCCTACACAAGGAAGTGAAAGACCTTTATAATAAAAACCTTAAACTACCAAAGGAAAAACAGTAGATGTTAGAAGATGGAAAGACCTCCCATAATCATAGATTGAAATACTTAAAATTGTGAAAGTTGCTATACTGCCAAAATACAGTCTGTAGGTTCAATGGCATCTCCATCAAAATCCAAAAGTCATTATCCAGAAAGATAGGGAAAAATCTTAAAATTTATATGGAAATACAAAAGACCCTTGATAATAAAATGATCATGAGTAAAAATAATACTGCCAGAAGTATCACCATACATGATTGCAAGTTATTTTGCAACAAAAATAAGATGGTGCTGGCAGAAACATAATAGAAGTCTTTGATACAAACTTATGTAGATTCAACCACCTGATTTTAACAAAGATGCCAAAAATATGGATTGGAGTAAAGACTGCTTCATCAGTAAAATGTTCTGGGACAAATGTTTACATGCCACGAGATATTGAAGAGTTCAATTATGCACATTCCTCACCCTGTACAAAACTCAACTGCAGATGGCTCTTAATGCAACAGTGGAAATGTTTAAACTGCTAGAGGAAAAAGTAGGTAAAACTCTTCAAGATACAGACACAGGCAAGGGCTTTCTGAATAGATTCTAGTTGCCTAACAAATAAGGCTAATAGTTGATAAATTGTTCTGCATGAAACTGAAAAGGAAATAGTTGACTAAGAGACAGCATGCAGGATGTGGAAAAATCTTTTCTAGCTTTAAATTTGATAGCGAATATGTAGAATACAGAGAGCCCTCAAAAACCAAATCAATAAGAAAACAAACTACCCAGTCACCAAATAGGCTAAAGGTATGAATTGGAAGTTAAAAAGGGGNGATAAATTGTTCTGCATGAAACTGAAAAGGAAATAGTTGACTAAGAGACAGCATGCAGGATGTGGAAAAATCTTTTCTAGCTTTAAATTTGATAGCGAATATGTAGAATACAGAGAGCCCTCAAAAACCAAATCAATAAGAAAACAAACTACCCAGTCACCAAATAGGCTAAAGGTATGAATTGGAAGTTAAAAAGGGGGAAAAAAAGGCCAATACAGGCTTTTAACAGTGCTCAATATCCTTAACCCCTGGGGAAATGCAAATGAAAACTTCATTGATATCCTATCTCACTGGTGTCAGAATGACAGTCATTAAGAAAGCAAATGAAAAACATTGGCAAGGATCTGTGTGAAAGGAATCTATCTCCACTGCTCTGGGAAACAAGCTAGTACTGCTACCTTGAACCTCCATATAGAAATTTAGCAGAAAACTCAAAACAGACCTTCCATGGGACCCAACTATATAAGTCTGAGTATCTGGCCAAAGGACTCCCAGCCAGAAACATCACAGAGACGCTTGAACAACTATTGCAGCACTAGTCACACAGCTAAGCTATAGAAACAGCCTGCCTAGCCATCAGAGAACTGGATAAAGAAAGAAATACATAGGATTTTTTGAACCATAAAAGAGTAAAGTTATATTATTTTCAGGAAAATGGATTCAACTGGAGATAGCAAGTGGTTCCTAGATTTTAAGTAGCTTCACGACAGTAGAAGTTAGACTCTATAGGGGAGCAGTGCGGACTATGAAAAGTGGGGAGGGGAGTAAGGGAAGGGTACAGGGACATGGGAGAACAAATGTGCAAACATGCCATCCATACTTGTGTTAAAATGTCCTTAAGTCGTATACTACTGTGTACAATTTATATATACTATAATTTTTCTATTTAAAAAGTATCACTGTTATGTTAAGCAAGAAAAATGGAGTTCCTGATTTTACATATACAGAAAGGCAAAGGAATGTACCCCAGTCACTGTGGAGTTAACACTCTTCCTTGTTCTTTCTTTGTGCCCACTAATTTTAAGAATCACACCCACCCCATCAATATTTGCTTATGATTGTCCCTGTCTATGACATAGCATATGCTGCAGCAAAGGCTCCCAACTCCAGAGAGTTCTGTGTTGACTCTGTGACCCTCCCATGAGGGACCTAGATTAGAACCCCAAAGGCACCCCTAGGTTGGGTTGTGAAGAGATGGCATGGGGTAAAAACTTCAGTGCTACAGTGATCTGGAGACAGAGCCTCTGATCAAGTCTGCTAGGCCAGAGACCCTGTTGCATCCATACTGCCTCTTGATAAAGACCATTCCTGGAGTTTCTGGGCGACTATTGTGACTAATGGCTCTGCTAGCTGTTTCTGCATGAGGTCCAGACAGTGGCAAGTTACTTTATTCAGCAATGAAGGGAAGAGAGTAGAGAAGCTTCAGAGGCTGCTCTGGGCCCCACCCCTGGGCATCACCTAGGGACAGAGAAGTCCCCCTCCTCACTATTTACAGCACAGATAAGGGCCCTAGAGAAGGCTCAAGCATGGAGTTCATGTATAGGTAAACCTGCCATTTGCTTCCAGGGGTAGGACAACTGTGTGTAATGCTTGAGACCTGAGTGGGGTGCAGACTGTTTACATTAGCACACTGTAGACTTGAGAAGGCTTCTCAGTGGCCTTATAGATTACTCAAATCTCTCATCACCCACAGATGAGCTATTTCCCTATTCTCCAGTGTCACCAATGATTACAAAAATCAAGTTTCTAGGTTTTGGTGGAAAAATCATAGATACAGAAGGATACACCCAGAACTGTCATTTTGGAAGGTACCCACCATTGAACTGATATCTCCTAGCTTTGATGGCTCAGAGCTATCACTTTGGGTCTCCAATGATGTCATTAATAGCAGAACAGCAACAAAGACATGTTGAAATAAATCACAAGATAATTGATTGAGATGAAGATTACTGAATGGAGACCACGAACACATTGTACATTGCAGGCTAGTGCTTTGAAGACAACACAGTAGGTACCAAGTAAGGAGTGCAGAGTTGGAGAATTGTGCAAAACAAGAGGTTAACTCTCCACCTATTTGAATTTTGACATTTAGTTAGGCAATAACATATGCACACACTGGAGTGTGTGGGCATGAGAAAAGTAAAGAAAACCAGAAAGGATGTTTCTATTGGGAAAAGAGGAATGGTGAGCTGGCTTCAGGAAGAAGCAGTCTTGCGCTATGTTTTCTCAGGTGGAAGTAGGTAGAAAGCCATTGAGTATTTTAGTTATCAGAAATGCTATGAGGGTCCAGAGGGGCAATATATGGGTCAATATGTGGAATATTCCAGACATTGTGGCTACAAAAGAAACCTGGACAAGTGCATGATAGATAGAGAGTGGGAAATGTTGGGGCATAAGTGGCATATGCCTTTAACACAGCATTTGGGAGGCAGAGACAGGCAGACCTCCATGAGTTCAAGGCTAGAATGAACACTAAGGCTATATAGTGGGACCTTATCTTTAATCTTAAGTTAGATGTTGGCTATTAAGAGCTTTTAAAAAAGGTATCCATTGATTCCCCTTTACCCACTTCCTATCTTGGTAGAAGTGATCAGAAGGCCACAGGAATCATACCATTATCTATTTAACAAAAAACATATAATACATGCAATCCTGTGTATAAGTATGCATATGTAGTTTTAATAAACTTTCTTCATCTGGGTTGATAGTGCTCCCTCCAAGAGCAAAGATCACCTGACAAAAACCTCAATACCAGCCATAAGAAGTCTTCTTTTGGGTTGTTACAGGGTTAACATACAGCCTATTGGTATTGCCTCCCAGAGTTGGAAAGTGTCTACTGCTGAACTATTGAAGACGGAGTGTAATTCAGAATCAGAGCCCAGAGACTCCTTGACTGGAATTGAACTGAAAGGCCTCTCCCTGAGGACTTGCTTTTATGGTGCCAGAAGGTCCCAAGCAAACTTCCAAACGAGAGACAATCAACAGTCCTACCCAGCTATGAGGCCTACGAGCCACATCAACAAACAGTAGGGCACTGTAACCCTAAGGGTACATGTCCAGACACTGGCAGTAGCCAAAACTTCTCTAATGAGACTTAGGACCCACCCAGCAGGAGGGAGACTGTGTTTGGTACTTGAAACAAAGAGAACTACTCAGTGCTAGTGAAATTATGGTCCATGGAGGAGAATCTACAATCACTGATCTACTAAATGCTCACAATCCTTAACAACAATCTGAGAACATCTGTCTTTATGCCTACAGAAAATGTAGTCTCTACCGCTCATCAAGGAAACTTCTCTTTGCAAAAAAAAAAAAAAAAAACCAAACCCCCCCCCCAAAAACAAAACAAAACCCCACAACCAATCAAAATGCAGTTGTCCATCTCAATCCCAAAATGTATGCACCTAGAAAACATTTCTACACTCAAGGCTTAGGGAATACTGTAGAAGAGGATTAAGGAGTTTCCTGGGAAATTGTGTCTCCTAGTAATATAAAATCTATATAAAATCTATATAAAATCTCATCAACATGATTGCTCAAAAGTGATCTGAACAAAGATGTCACTATTGAACATGCCAAAGTAGAGAGAAAAAAGCCCATGAGGCCTCAAGCCTATAACAGAACTATAAACAACCAAGGAAAGCTAGGATCAGGAGAGGTAGACTTCCTCAGGGAAAAGCATACCAATTCGTGGTCCAGTGTCAAATGTTAGCCTTGAAATACATAGAAGTAACTTATTACAGACTGAACAGGTTATATATAGGAATATATATGTACATACCAACATATATATGCATGCAATAATAATTAGTGAAAAATAGCCCATACATATGAAAAGGAACAAGGAAAGACATATGAGAGCGTTCACAGGAAGGAAATAGAAGGAAAAAAATATAATAAAATTATAATTTCGAAACTAACTAGTAAATAAATCCTGAAAAAGAGAGTATATCAGACTTAAGGACAAACTCAAGTTAAAATCATGAGCCCAGAGAGATGGGTCAGTAGTTAAGAGCACTTGATGGTCTTCTAGAGGACCTTAATTCAGTCCCCACTGCCCACATGGTACCCTAAATGGTTCACAGACATATAAAACACCCATACACACAAAATAAAATACTATAAAATATTTTCAAAAATTAAAAATGAAGAAAGAGCTAGAGAAAGTATCCAAGGAGCTGAAGGGGCCTGCAATCCTATAGGTGGAACAATATGAACTAACCAGTACCCTCAGAGCTTGTGTCTCTAGCTGCATATGTAGTAGAAGATGGCCTAGTCGGCCATCATTGGAAAGAGAGGCCCTTTGGTCTTGCAAACTTTATATGCCCCAGTAAAGGGGAACACCAGGGCCAAGAAGTGGGAGTGGGTGGGTAGGGGAGCAGGGCAGGGGGGAGGGTATAGGGGACTTTTGGGATAGCATTTGAAATGTAAATGAAAATATCTAATAAAAATTGAAAAAAAGAAAAAAAATGAAAGACCAAAGTGCCATACCTTCTCATACTTACTAACTCAAATTAAACTTTTGTCAAAATAAAATAGAAATTTAATAAAATGTCCATTTAAATGATGTGAAATGTCAGAGACATTTAGGAAAGCAGATTAGTGTACTTGTTCTAATGGCAAGCACACTGTAAGTAATGCTGAAAATAATTGCTAAATGTGTCCTTGGTAACCCTTGAATGTTGTCTTTGTTTATAAAGTAGGAAGGCTGCTCTTTCACAGTCCAAAAAATTAGACTTTAGAGTAGAATACATATTCTAATGAGTAGTTGAAGAGAAAGTCAGGCATGGAAAGTAACCACCCAAGAAAATTGTGGAAGGGATCCAGAATGCTGCTTCCAACCCAGCTATAGTGCTTATTGGACAACATTAAGCAGGTTCTATACCAGGAACAATGGATAGGGTTCTCCATTTGAGCATATACTTGATTCTGATGTTAGGTATGGTCAGATATTTTCAGGTTCTCTTTCCTTTCTTCATTTGGTTATTATGTTTCCTCATTCCAGATTCAAACCCTCTTTTTCTACTTATTTAATATCATTATGCCTGGGTTGCTGAGTAAAATATCACACAGACTCACAAAGCTATAATCCTTTAGACTGAGCATATGGTTCAAAGAGCCATGGATATATAGACTGGACACCTACACTCAAGTGCTGGCAAAGTACTGAAGGGCAAAATGGCCTGGAACACCAATGATCTATGAAAGGGGAGAGGAAGAGTCATTGTTTCATTGTCAGACCACATACTAGTGTTTGCTTAAACACACTTGTTAATATGATTTAGTTATCAATCCAAATTAGGGCTATCTCAAAGATTTCTGACAAAAGGGTGTTATGATTATTGATTGATGTTGTCAGTTAGATTGCATTTAACCTAAATTCCTATGTTTAAGACTTAATCTTTCAGTATCCCAAAATATGACATTATATTGAAACAGAGTCTAAGAAAGTACCCAAGGAGCTGAAGGGGTCTGCAACCCTATAGGTGGAACAAAAATATGAACTAACCAGTACCCCCAGAGCTTGTGTCTCTAGCTAGAGACATATGTAGTAGAAGATGGCCTAGTTGGCCATCATTGGGAAGAGAGGCCCCTATAGGTCTTACAAACTTTATATGCCCCAGTACAGGGTAACACCAGGGCCAAGAAGTGGGAGTGGGTGGGTAGGGGAGCAGGATGGGGGGAGGGTATAGGGGACTTTCAGGATAGCATTTGAAATGTAAATAAAGAAAATATCTAATAAAAAAGAAACAGGATCATTGTAGATAAAATTGGTTAAGAAGAGATAAGACCATACTAGAGTGCAATGGCCCCTTCTATATTAATGGTGTTCTTACAATTTGGACATTTGAAAAGGAAAGATATAAACAGGACAGATGACATGAAGACACAGGGAGAATGCCATCCATCTATGAAGAATACCACAGATTGAAGGTAAATTTCTAGAGCAGAGGGGCAGGGGACACTTGTCTCACTCTACTCAGGAGGCTACTGCTGCTGACACTCAAATCATAAACCTCTCTTCTTCAGAACTGTGAGACACAAATCTCCTGGTGTTTAAGCTACTTAGCGTGCCATGGCAGCCCCAGAATATGGCTACCGCTTCTCTTACTCTCCAGTGTGATGATAACCAAGAGTACTTGATCTTAACCTAGGAGGAGTTGGGATGATAGAAGAGCAGGAGCTTGGGCTCACTACCATCAGTGTCTTAGGCTTAAGGGTAGCTTGTTGAGATTCTGACAAGCCACAGAAGAATGGGAGCAGAAGGAAAAGCATACGGTATAATCTATAAGCTCTGAGGTGACAAAGCTGACATCTTCAGTGGACACTAAAAACACCATACTAATCAGAGACCACGATTCCATTGCTATTTGCCATTTAGCATGAATTTGGACCAGATAGTGCATTAAGTTTGAGTCTTATCACAGGCTAGCTATGGAATTTTGGGCAAGTAACTTTAGCACCTTGTCCTGCAACTTTTTCCTCTGTAAACTGGAGATGATAAGAACAAAATAGTAAATATGACATTAATCTGGCATCAGTCCTAATGACAACTGTGGTTTTTATTTTGGATTGTTATGATAACCAATATACACTGGAAGAATGACAATGAGTTTGCCAACCTGTGTAAACTCATGATGTTTTTTCCAGTGATCCTGAAGCTACTTAGAAACCAGTATTATAGTTTGTGTTTTACAAGTGAGTAAAAAGAGACAGACATATTTCACAATTTAAAGAATGTCTTTCTGTGGGAAATGACAGACGGACACTCAGATTTCTATATCCAAGCATCTTTCCCACCATCACCACACTGTTTTCCAAGAGTAAAATTTTAGTTGACATTTTAACTTTAGGAAGAAAACAGGACCAATGAAGTTTCACTAAAACTCGGTGAATGTCAAATGCAACTCCCAGGGAGTAATACGGGTCTAATGCAAAAGATCACATAGTTAAGGGAGACGGATGGTTTCCTTTGTCAGGAAGCCACGCACCAGGCATAGAAGAAATTCATGTGACCCAAATGCAGATGTGGCAGCAAGCACATGGATAAGCGTGAAGGAGCACAGCTTTCTGTTCACCAGTCACTGTGTTTACCCATCTTAAAGATATTTGCTGGATATATCCATGCTATGTTGTCTTGTGAACTGTTTGTTAAAGCCATAATGGGATATCTGAGATTTTATAGTATGGGGTGAAGTTGACAGTTAACTCCTTTGGAAAACACTACGAGAAGTGATAAGTAGTGCGGTTAGTATTTATATTTTATATATGAGGTGAACTGAGACTTAGAGTGAATAAATACTTTATCCAAAGTTACAGAAATGATGGACAACACAGTCCAAATGCCATTCAGACCTGCTTTGTGTATGACCCATGCTTTTTATTTTGCTCTGAGAGATATTAGCAGGTGAGCTAAAACAAACAAACAAACAAACAAACAAACAAACAAAGTTTAGGAACTCTGGTAACCATATCCTCTTCCTAGAGAGTCATGGCATATGTTATGTTTGTGGTTTTGCATTGCTTTGTGGGAATAGATGTTATATAGATGGAGTATTTCCCTAGCTGAAAGGTTTCATCCAAGATCACCTGGCCTCATCAGCTATAATGGGGAAGTATGAAGAGAAGACAGTGACCAGGTATTCTTAGGCATCTATATTCTGTTCCTTGACACTGTAAAAGCCTTGGTGCATTGGACAGGATTAGGACTCTAACTCCTCCTTCTTGCGTTTCATGATGTTACAGACCTAGATTCTGGAGCATTCAAGTGAAGGAAGTAAAGACGAATAGTGTTGTGAGGCACAAGTTTCTACGGTGACAGTTTTTAGTGATCCAGTTCTATGCTATCAATCATAGCAGCAGTAGATTTGAAAAGTACCCCAAATGCCTTTTGTTCTCTTCATGCTTTTGACAGCAGTGACAGATTTCCACAAAAGAGAAAGCTCCTGGGATGGGAAGTGGTGATGACTGAGATGGCTGACTCTTTTTTTTTTTTTTTTTTTTTTTTTTTTTATCAAGAGTATGCTGGAAAGAAGAGGTTTTGGAAGTGGGGAATGATCATTCATTTACTCTGAATTTTTTTTCTAAAAGTTTTTGAGAACAGGTTGTTCCTTACATCAAGTTCAATGTACAAGTTTACTTTTAAAATGGTGCAACATTCAGAAAATACTATATTCAAGGTCATTGCTGTCCCCTCGGAGAGATAAGAACAAAGATAACGCTAGCATAAGGCACCTCAGCATACTGAATGCTTGTATGCTCTCTCCTCTAATCCATACTTTGAAACTGTTATTCCAATTTGGAGGCAGGGCTCTGTGTATGTGATTAAGTCATGAGGGTGCAGCTGACATGAGGCTTTGTGACCCAAGAAGAAGGCATTCACACATGGTGGCTCAGATCTGTAATCCCAGCACTTAGGTGGTAGGTAAAGGAGGATCGTGAGTTTGAGGCCAGCCTGGTCTACACAGGAAGCACCTGTCTTAAAAGAACAACAACAAACAAACAGTACTGAAGAAGATTCCATCAAGCTCTCTTCCTGACATGATGATGCAAAAGAAACCAACGTGGTAAGACCTAGCCCTTCTGAGCTGCCATCTTGATACATGACTTCTGTATTTCACCACTGAGAAGAAGGGTTCTGTTATTTATAATGTGTAATACTTTTACATGATAGTTTTAACTTATTCCTTGTAAACTTTATACATATATACAATCATACTTAAAAAAATCTTAAGTGGTAACCCAAGATGACCAAGACAGACTAGAAGCAGTCAACCAAAACAATACAAAAACAGCTGTGGGGTGATTTCCAGAAGTAGAAATGTGAAAGGAAAGATATCACATACTTTCTGAGTTTGAGTTTCCGTCACATATGGGCAACCTGGCCTTTGGATGGAATTTGCAGGCATATTTACACCTGTGTGCCATGGTATCACACAGTGACTATTTGCCAATAACTAGGATTTAGCTTTAGCAAAGCCAAGTTTTATGTTCTGACATTTTCCAGCTCTGATAGCCATTTATAACTTTAAGATAAATAGAAAAAAAGAAAGTCAGATTCATATTGTTTGCTTCCAGGATAAAGAAATATAAAACTAAGACAAAAGGCCACTTCTTTTAACGTGCTCTCTTTTCCTTGCACAATGCTTCGTCTTCATACAAATTTCATCAATACCTACATTTGCTTCTTTCTTGCCCATACTATACTGTATAGATAGCTATGAGTACCGCTGGCATATTTAACCATGGCTACTGCTTTCTTTCCTTAAGCAATGCCTTCTTTTACTTAGCACTTTATCTTTTATCTTAGCACTGCTCCTTTTCGACTAGTCATTGTCTTTACCACTAACACCACTGTAATGGTTAATGGTTAATCTATATTGTCAACCTGACCATATTTACAATCACCCAGAAGACACATCTCTGCGTGTCTGTGGGGACCCTTCTTCAGAGGTTTAACTGAGTAGTGAAGGTGCGTATTCTTATTGGCTAGGGTCCCAGACTACAGCAAAAGGAAAAGTCTACTAAGCAACAACATTCAGTTCTCTCTGTCTGCTTCCTGACTGATGACAGAATGACAAGCTACCTCATGCTCCCACTGTTATGCCTTCTCTGTCAGGATGGGCTATAGGCTCTCAAACCACAAACCAAAATTGGCCCTTCCTTCCTCAGACAGGAGCACAGCAATGAGAAAATAGGTAATGTAACAGTCAGTACAATTGAGTTCTGTTTTGTCATGGATTGTCTTCCTCACTTTTATGACTTGAAAAAAATGTTTAATTCTATGTATATGGGTTGTGTGTGTGTGTGTATGTGTGTGTGTGTGATTTGTATATGAATGCAGACATGTATGTGCCATGTACATGTGTGGCCAGAGGACAACTTATAGGAGTTGGTTTTCTCCTCTGTCATGAGCTCTAGGGATTAGACTCGGGTCTTTAGGCTTGCACAGCAAGCATTCTTACCCACAGAGCCATCTTGCAGACCCTGCTTCCTCTTTGGTAGAAAAGATGGCATATACTTTATCACTAAACTTTATATTAACTTACAAAGTCAGAAAAAAAATTCTCAACCCCACTTTGTAGATGAGACCATGAAGACCCAGTGTTGCCATCAAGGTTGTAAAAGGCTTTGCCACTGGCAGTCTTTGTTTCCTTTGATTCCCTCTGCTGTACTGTCTGAGCATTCACAGGGCTCTCCAGTGCGACTCTAAGGTCTAACCATATTGATAGGATGCTGGCATGTTCCCTAAACAATGATTTCTGATAAAAATGAACAGGTCAGTCAGGTTGTATGTTCCATTATAGTTTTATAACGGTAGTGTTGCTTTTGTTGTTATTATTATTATTGTTATTATGATGATGCCATTTTTCTATTTGCCCTCAAATTAGTGTTAGACAAGTAAGCAGTTTGTATGATTTTGATTTTCTTATTAACATGTGTACGTGTGTGTGTGTGTGTGTGTGTGTGTGTGTGTATACACACATGGGCGCAGTTGTCATGGTAGACATATACAGTTCAGAGGAAAATTTGCTGGAGTCAGCTCAAGTCTTCTACCATGTGGGTCCTGTGGGTTATCAGGCTGAAGGCTAGCACCTTCACCAGCTGACCTATTTTCCTGACTCGATCTTTCTCGATCTTTCTCTTTTCCTTCCTTCCTTCCTTCTTTCCTTCCTTCTTTCCTTCCTTCCTTCCTTCCTTCCTTCCTTCCTTCCTTCCTTCCTTCCTTCCTTCCTTCCTCTCTCTCTCTCTCTCTCTCTCTCTCTCTCTCTCTCTCTCTCTCTCTCTCTCTCTTTCTGGTACTGTAACAAATTACCTTAAATGTTGTGGCTTAGGAATGAGAATTTATTCTCTTGCATTTTTTGAGGTCAGAAATCCAGGCTCAGTTAGGGTGTGTCTGCAAGTCATGGCTCTTCTGTATGCACCCAATGGAAACCTTCTCTCTACTTCTTCCAGTTATTAGTGTTGTCATATTGTCTGATGGCCTCGTCACTTCATTCCCTGCCTCTATTGACCCATTTTCCTTCCTCTTATCTATTCTCTATTTCTTTTTTCTTTTCTTCTCTGTGAATGTATATGTGTATGTGTGCACCTGTTCATGTACCTATGCATATAGAGACAGAGGACAACCTTGGTCTCAGAAGCTATCTACCTTGGTTTTTGAGACAAGGCCTCTTATTCAGTGGTATTCACTGGTTAGACTAGGCTTCCTGGTCAGTGTGCACCAGAGAACCACTGCTCTTGCTTCTGCAGTGTCAGGGTTGCAGTTATATGCTACTGTGCCAAGCCTTACATGCATTCTAGGGCTTACATTTTTATATGATAAGCATTTTCCCAACTGTGCTACCTCCCTAACCCCTATAGTTACATTTGCTTTTCTCACTCTGATCCTAATGTTTGCCTCTTATAAGAATCCTGTGATTATGTTGGACTGACACAGATAATCCAAGATAATCCCCCTAGCCAGAGATCCTTAACAAAATCACATCCAAAAGTTTCATTTTTTTCCATAAAATGCACCATACTTAAGCTTCAAGGTACTAATGTATGGATCTTCATGGAGGTACAGAAGGGGATTATCCTTTCTACCCTTCTCTGCATTCAGTAAATAGCTGTTGAGTGCTTAATATACTAAAGGAACTGTGTTAGGAAATTTCTGGAAATGGCACAGCTAGACTCTCCCTCTTCTCATGGAGTTTTTATTTGAATGGGAGACAGATGTTAAATAATGACATGATTACTTAATACATTCCTAGTAAGTGGTAGAAAGGTAGACTGAACAGAACGGGGAGGTATCACACAGGACCTGGCTCTAATTGGTGCTTTAGAAATACATTTCCTGGAGGAGATAACTTCCAATCAGAACTCATGTGTACATGACTCATCGTGAGAAGAGAAGGGTCAGGAGAAGTCATTAACATTCTAAAGCTCAAAAGATCTTTTACAGTGACTCAAATTTATCATGGTGATGAGGTTTTCGGTATCTAAAGAGGAAAACCATTTCCTTAGAGGTAGTTTTCATTCCTGAAGTCCTCAAGAATAAGAGAGGAATATTTTTCCTTCATGAGTTGTCATTTTATTATTTACATAAAATTAAAGTCCCTCCAGTAATATACACACAGTGACTATAACTACAAACAATCATGCCCTCTCATTATTGTGTACACAATGACTATAAGTAAAAACAATCATGCCCTCCAGTAATGTAAACACAGTGACTATAAGTGAAAATAATAACGCCTTCCAGTAATGCATACACAATGGTTATGGAAACTATACTTTTACTTCTCAGATTTAGATGAGGATTTATTTTTTTCTTTTGGGTTTTAGAGACAGAGTTTTTCTGGGTAGCCCTGGAACTTGCTCTGTAGAGCACGCTGGCCTTGAACTCACAGAGATCTGTATGCCTCTGTCTCTGGAGTGCTGGGATTAAAGGCATGACCCACCATTGACTACCTGGGATTTACTTTTTACCATTTCTTTTTATAGATTTGGTGACCTCCCCTTATGTCCTCTGGTTCTTGAATGTTTTCTATTTTATGCTGTGGCATGATCAGTACTTAGTAACTTATTCAGAATTGTAATCAACTGCTGCTACTTTTAGTTATAGAATACCCCTAAAGAGCACTGTATTAAAGACTTGGAATACAATGAGTGGTTTTCGGTGGTTGTGGACATATTCTTGAAAGGGATGATTGCAGGACTCTGATCTCTAGGCCCCTTTGACAGGCTGGCCATCATATGGAGTTACTGTATACTCTAGCCATGATTTTCCACCACAAACCTAGAGCAACAAGGCCAATTGGCCATGAACTGAAATCACCAAAATCATGAGCCAGAACAATGAAACAATTTTCCAAAAATATCTTGAACATCACATACGAACTTTCTCCCTGGATTCACCTGATTTCTTCCACATACATGAAGTCAAGGGTAACTCATTTGTATCATTGTTTTTCTTCCAAGATTGTTAACATTTCCTTGAGTTTAGTGGCATCCAAATAAGCCTTTAAGGAAATCTTAATGGTAAATTCTCCAAGACTTAAAATCTGGATTTAAAAAAAAAAATCTTGGCTTCTCTAGAGAGATCCCTCAGATGCTCAGAGAAAAGACTGAGAAGTGAACTATGTCCCAACCGCGTTCTATGCTCAGTGTCACAAGCAGACTTATACCTCAAATATTTATGGAGCAGTTTAATTTAGTGGCCTTTGGTATTCCTGAGATAACTCATTGCTTAATGACCATCAAAGACTTATGTGGCAGCAAATACACGAGGAACAAAGGGAATCTCATTTTCAAATTAGTGTTTAATGATGAAAAAAAGTGAATGAATCTTTACCCGTAAGTTTTGAACTTTTTTCTTCCTGTGAATGACATGTTCGTGGTCTTTAGTCACTTTTCTTCTTACTGATTTTTAATAGTGCTTTGGATCATAGAAAAGCATTTCTTTGTGTGGCATATTATAAAAATATTTCAAGTTTTCCTTCTTTCCTTTGACTTTGTGTATATGGTAAGTATATTAATATTTTTCTTTGAGACTTCTTGGTCACAAAATGTATGTACAACTTCTCAGGGATTTTGTTTGTTTGTTTTTGTTTATGGCCATGATCTTTCTTATTCAAACTTCAGATTATCTGGAATTTGCATTGGTATCATGAACATGTAAACACCTAGCTGAATGCCCCCTCCCCGCACATACACATGCACACTCACACAACCACATCTATTTAATTCTAAGATGTAAGTAAAGAGTCCATGCTTCACCACTGATTTCAAATGCTGTTTTAATAAAAAGTTATCTAAAACATATTCAGATTTAGTTCTGGACACCACATTCTGTTCTATTTTAGGCTAACCTTCTGTTTCTAAATGCCATTTCTTTGTCTATTAAACTGTTTTTAAAGACGTGGGTGTTTAAAAATCCTTGTAAAGTTTTAAAATGTTGTCAATTAAAACTCACAGCAATCAACTTTCTCAACAGTTTCCTCATATGTCAAATTAGGGCACTGGAAACCATATGGAAGATTTTGATAAACCAAGGTGGATTGTCTCTTAGTATTGATCCCTAATGTGTACAGTTTGTGTAGTAACAGCTTTGGAAATGTCCATTATATGAAAAAAAGATGTCACCATCTATGTCTTGAAACCTGTTGGCTTTTTCCAATATGCTTTTGATTAGTGCTATTTCTGGTCTCAGTGCCCAAAGGTCTAGCGAGCATTCAGGCATAGCCATGGGTTTAGTTAATTAGGCTTAATTTAATTTGAAACACTTTCCCTCTTCTAGAATATTAAATAACCAAACGAAGACAAGGATTGTAAATTGCTCTTTCTTTACCTTTTAGAAAGATCACTGGATTTTCTAATATTTTGTCAACAGTAGCGAGCAGCTACTAAACATGAAGAAAGTGCTGATGGTCAGATATCTAGGCTTTCCATATTTAATAGTGTATATTTTCATCACTTCGATGCATAAGAAAATCCTGCTCAGACACTATGCACAGTCAAGGCAAAACAAACATAAGCCAGAGAGGGTCATCAAATATCAAACAGGGCAGAGAAAATGATTCTGTCTCGTTTGGGGTTAGGGCTATTATCTTTTAGACTGTGTGCATGGGTGGGTGGGGATGGGTCATGCAGTGTCGAGTGAGATGTTGAGAGAGAATTGATTCTGTTTCTTTGACACAGGGACTCTATTAAGTTGAGAACATTTAATTCATTTTCTTTCTCAGCTTCTATCACAAGATGGTAAGTCCTGATTATATCGCTGAAGGGACACATGCAAATGTGAGAGACTGAGTCTTAGAAAATGGACATGAGTTAAAGAAATACAGAAACATGCACACACACAGACAGACAGACAGACACACACACAGACACACACACATACAAACTATTAGAATCAGAGATTTTATTTTCTTGATTCAGAACAAAGAACAATTGCTGATTACTAGAAAAGTCTTTGGTTGTGAATAGGCAGTGTGCCAATTCATTTCATTTTTGATCCATGGACTCATTTCTTCAGTCGCCATTTACTGAACACTTACTCGATTCCAAGAGCTATTGCAGCTCTAAGAATATGCCCTCAGAAAGTTCTTGTTCAAGTGCAGGCTTCCCAGTGCACTGGCTGCCACAACAGGGAAATAGCTAGGTGGAACTGTGGCCTGGGTCAAAATGGCTCACTAGATAGGGAAGAATAGATGCACATAGATTTTCTCGGAGCTTAGCCACAGGGAAGCACACATCTAAGACTGCAATGAGACATTTCCTGGGCCACACTGAGTCTATGAAAATGAAAGCCATGTGCTGGGAGTGTCAACACCAACAAGGTTGGGCAGGAAGCAGAGAGATATGAACAACATGAAATCTTGAGTGTTCATGTCTTTTAGATAACTCTGGGTTCAAACTGTAGCCCATTTATTTAATATATACCTATAGGGGTACCTTTAGTGTGCCATTTCATGCCAGGAAGTGAGGAGAGTTCTGAGCAGGTATAGCCACAGCCTTACAATCTCATAATCCAGCGTTTAATACTTAGGAAGCCACTGGTTCTGTTCAAGGAAAGAGTAGAAGGAGTTGGACAAATGCTTCATGGTTGAGAGGAAATCAAGGAATGGCTGGGGTAGAAGAGTGATGAGGGTAAGTGGCGATTTGATTTTGGATAGCTGGAATGTTAGCAGACAACAAACAAAAAGAGGGATGTTGCAAGGGATAATGCTTTCAGGTTGTCCACAAGAGCTGGCAGTATAGCCGGGACTCCAGTACAACCCACTGCTCTCGCCTTTCAGTGCTCAGCAGAAGCTGTGTAGACTGCAGATGCAGTGCCAAGGAAGACACTTAGTGATGTTCAAGAGTGGGAATACTGGGCTGTAAGGCCCCGGAGGTGTGGCCCCCATAGTTACTTCTGAAACCTGCTCCCCATTCTAATGTGAGTTGACCGTTTTGGACTTTGGGATATGCTACCAAGACTGGAGTAATCCTTACAGGGAAGCAAACATACAATAGCACTGCCCTTCATGTCTGATTGAGCTCATCAACAAACATTGCAGAATGCTTACAGTCCACCAGAGCCAGAAATGAGACGATGAGGAGGAAAGACATCTTCCCACCTCCAGACTGTGAAAGAGGTAAGATGCTGCTGTGAGGGAGATGGGATGGAGATCTTTCTTAATCAGAGTGGTCTGACTAGTGGTGGATGAAGATGGAGTACTTTAGCACAGAGCTACAGGACACAGTATCCTCTAAACTGGGAGCTAAGAGTCTTTTTAGACAAAGGACCACCCCCCTCAACTCATGTAAGCTGTGGTGAGGGGGACAGAGGGTGATTCCTACTCTCTTTTTAGGATATCTGGCTTCCTGTGGGAGAGCTCAGCAGGCAGCTTTCCTGTTTTCTTAGAGCTCAGCCTTCCTCTCAGGCTCCTTTTCCTCCCTGAACTCTTTTGAAAGAACTATCATTTCTCTTCTATATATTTACTAGCTACCCCTTCCAACCGCCATTTGCATCTCTATTGTTTGTGGAATACTGCTCTACATAATTCTTTTTACATGAAGAATTGGCTGCATTGAAGAAAAATAGTATTCTTTAGAAGCTAAGAGACTTTAGAGAAGTTTTTATTTATGAAATAAAAATCCTGATTGTCCTGGCTACTGATGATGGTAGAAAGAGATATCAAGGTACCCGGATCAACATCCAGGTATGTGGTAAGTTCTCAAGAAATGTTCCTTGAAGCACGAATAAATGGATAAATGGCTGAGTAGACTTATTAGTGTGGTACATTGGTACACTTTTGTAAAATTACTGAAAAGTAAGTTCTTCAGTGTATTTCTTTATAAATAAAGCCAAAGCTGCCTCTGGCCTTGAGCAACCACCACTCTGAACATAATCTAGTCTAAGCTAAACAGGGAAGCTGGGTCCACTTCCTACTCACAAGTCACATATCTTGAGTTGAGACTTTCAGTCTCATCTGTAGAATATGTTTAGAAATAAATACCTATGTTTGGTCCTGCAAAAATTGATTTAAATTGGAGAGATTTGTATGAATTCAACACACATAAACAAATAAACACTTATGTGAAAGAGGGACAGAAACAGATCACTGCAGTTTTGTGTGCATTTCTGCACTGTTCCTTGGCACTCCACTGAGAAGGTCTAGAAGCAACGAGATCTCAGGAGCAAAGGACACTTTAAGTGTTTAAATCTTGGCTTCTAAATACCATTGTTCAACAGAAAGAAGCCAGAGTTTCTTGATAGAAAAGGCTGATTCTAAGGTTGTGGTAGGAAGAAAATGTAAGATGCTGCTGTATACCTGGTGTGTCTGAGAGAAGCAGAGGGAAAGGAACTTTAATATACACATAGAATGTACTGTGACCATCACCCTCCCCCCACTTCACTCATGTGTCTTCCTCCCACTGATCACCTCCCATTCCCTAGCAGTGATCCTTATACATTTATTCCTCAGCATATATCACATGTAGTCTTAGTTTAGAATTCTAGACTAGATTGACCATGCTTCAATGAGTATATGGATAACACAAATTGGACTTGGTAGGTTTTCTTATTCAAACTACCATAAGAACTAAATGCAATGTATACCAAAGTGAGATCCTGGGACAGGATGCTAGTGAGAAAACCGATGATATCTTTAGTCAAGCCTGGAGGTTAGCTAATAGTCATGCAAATAAAGTAGTTTCTTTAGTTTTGACTAAATGGTACTAGGCTTATAACAGAATGATATGTTGAATTCAGATAAGGGATGGATCCTCTGTGTTATTCTAGCAGTTTTGCTAAATTTCATATTGACACTGGAATTTTGGGGAAACCAATCTGGCATGCCATACATTACCAAGAAAACAGAGGGCTTTTAGTCTTGTTAACTAAAGAATTTGAGAATTGGTTTAGAAAGAAGCTTGAGGACAATCTTATTAACACTAAAAACAAAAAGCCTAGTGCAAGCAAGCTGTAAACCTCAGGAGCTGCCTGGAGGAAGGAGATGGAGAAGAGAAGAGATAAAGCCATGGCACTTGAGTTAGTTCTGGAAGTCAGTAAGCAAGCAGCAAGCTGTGTGGCAAAGGGGTGAGGAGCTTCAGAAAATGAAGGAGGAAGCCCAGAGTGTCTGCGAAAGCATGCCCAAGCTTGCCAAGAATCCAAAAGAAGGAAAAAGAAATAAAAAATAAACGAATTTTCTGAGGAATTTAGAAAAGCTGGCAGGCTTAACCCAGCCACACGGATGGTTCCAGCTCTGTAGTGATGGCATGAGGTGCGGGGTTTCTGGGAAGGAAATGTTTATTACCTCATTATAGGGACAATTATTCCTTCCTCTCACCTTAGCGTAATTTACTGTGAAGAACATTCTCTTCACCCTGTGCTTGACCAGCTCGGTTGGATTGATGGTGATGCTTTGCTTCGTTTGACCTATTAGAGCACCATCTAGACCAGATAAATGGTTTTTCCTTAATGGGCACCCAGAAAGATCTAATTATGGCTACTGTAAAAAAATAAAAACTGCTAAAAAAATAGAAAAATGACATTAAAAGGAAGAGCATAGGGACAAGTAGATACTAACATCTGAGAGTGTGGCCTGAGCTCACAGGCTAAGGGCAGCATTGTGAACAGAAGGGCACTGTCACATGCACAGGACAGAAGTGACTGAGGACCGAATCTGAGAAAGAGTTCTACTTTTGTCCTGGAGATCTTAGCTCTAAGTCTGTGCTGTCCAAGAACTTGAGTTAGAGAAGATGGCAGATATTTGCGCATAAATTAAGTCTTAAAGCAACTTGCTTATTTTCCAGCCACACAAAAATTTGTCACATGCCACTTTCATATAATTTAAGTATAGACTCACTCCGCCCCATAACAATGTATGTCAGCTTCTGAGGAAGCAGGTCTCAGAAGAACTCCCTGTGTACCCAAATCCATCCCCTCAGAGCCAGAGAGCTTCCGGCACCAACGGAACTGAATTTACCATGAAGCTTCTTTGAAGTCTGCCTCCTTCCTAAGACAGTGCTCTTCCTCCAGCAGAGAGTAAGAAGGGCCTAGCTCCATAGAGATGGTGGAGGTGGACTATTTAAATGTTATTTTCTTTTAATGTGGATTGGGGTCAGGGGACATGGGGAGGTCAAACTTGCATGTGCCTTTGGAATGTTGGTAAATGCCAAAGGTGTCTGTAGCACGTTTATAGTGGTTATAATTGAGACTGGTCTACTAAAAGTGAATCTGCTGGGAGTTTCTGGTCTGAGGATCCCAGAGGGTGCAGTTGGGGAAGGAAGAGCGACAGCTGAATGTTAGTTTGTAAGCTGTGGCATGAGAGGTGGGCTTTGTACACACAAACACACACCAGTGCCACTTGAAATATGTTTTGAGTGCAAAGAGAAAGGGTGATGATATATACCCCTAAAAACTATCTCTGTGGTCTTCGAAATGTGGACCAGCACATTTTACTTCTCCCTTCTCTCATGCCCCCGCCACCAATAACTTATACCCAAACCAGTTCCCATGCACTTGCATCTTAATAAGGAAATCCATATAACTACTATCATAGTCTATAAAATGTAGACAACAATATCTACTTTCTATAATAAACTGAATTGATGCATAGGCAACACTAGGATCCATCATTAACACACTGTAAGGGCTAGAAGTTAGTTTATGATGGTGTTCAAGAGGATAGTCAACATTTTAAGGGGGAGAGTTAGGAATTGTTTTATAGAGAAGGTGGTAGTTGGGATGAGCTTGCAATGCGTCTATACACTATACCCTACCCTACTCAGCATTCTAACTTAGTTTCATCACTTTAAGCATATCACAAGGCACTGTTATGTACCTACAGTGGGCAAAGATGTCTAAACCAGAGCCTGCTTTATAATTCAGGGCTAAGTATCCTGTATACATAAAGATGGGTGTTTTGTAAACATAAGGCGATATGAAAACACCATGTACTCATCTGCTAGCAACAAAATACAAGCCGGGCATGGTGGTGCACACCTTTAATCTCAGCACTTGGGAGGCAGAGGCAGGCAGATTTCTGAGTTTGAGGCCAGCCTGGTCTACAAAGTGAGTTCCAGGACAGTCAGGGCTATACAGAGAAACCCTTTCTCAGAAAAACAAAAAACAACAACAACAAAACAAAAACAAAAACAAAAACAAAAAAAGTACAATAGTGCATAGGTTGTTTTCTTTCATGATTGCATAGCTGATTGGGAGATACAGTCACAGAAATAAATGAAAATTCAAGATCTAGAATTCAATTTCTGCTGACTTAATTTTTTTTTTTTTTTTTACCATGATGAAGTAGATGTAACCATTGTAAGTTGAGGGTCATCTATCTGTTCTGAATAATTCTACCAACATGAAATTCAAGAATACGGTTTTATATAAAAGAGCAGATCTATGGTGGCATTTCAGAGTAGTGGCTATTTTGGGGTCACTGACACAGGAAAGCCTGGGGGCTAAAGATTCTTTTTAGCTGCATATTTATATGAGTAATTTGAACTCAATGGGAATAAACAAAAAAAAAGCCATGGATGTTTAAAGCTACATTTTTAAGGAGGAGACCCAAAAACAAACATACAAAACCCAAAAAAATACTTCAAAAACAAAACAAACCTGACACACAACATTATCAGGAAATAAAAACTGCAGTGTAATCTAAATTTTAAAATTAAGTGAACATTTTAGTGCTATTCCTTCCTGGTGATAGGATTCCAGTTGGTTGTTTTGGAAACACACATGGCAGCTTCAGAAACCCACGTGGTGCACGTGGTGAGCGTCAGCGGCGTGTAGACACCAGTTGCATCTTTGATGGGAGAGGCAGGGATGCAGTCTTATTCCTGCTCATTCTTAAAGTGGTGACTTGCAGCAATCTACTAAAGCCTTCAATGTCCCACTTCCTCCCTGTGAGCAAGAGTTGCTAATGGAGCCTGTGTCTTAGGACTGCATAGACAACTAGACAAGATGAAGCTTAGCCTCTTCCCCCAGAGTCTGTGGCAAACACTAGGGCATGACAGTTACTGATGTTAAAGAAAAGTTCAATGCAGAAAACTGTGAATCTGGAGGGAATAGCCTGTATTTCTGGATCATCTACAGAAATAGAGACTGGTGATAGGCATTTATGGTGGAGGGAGAGGGCCTGGAGCAGTCCCTGAGGAGAATGAAGAAAGCTGCGGGAGTGGGGGGTGGGGGTGGGGAAGGAGGCTCAGGCTGACCAGCACCCCAGAATTCCCCTGAATGGAAGTTGAGCACTTCTAGATAAAATCTTTCCTGTTCAACAAGGGCTGCTGAAATTTTCCTAAGATAGCAGCTAAAAAGGGGGATGAGGGCTGGCATGTGAAAGGTACAAGGTTCAAATCCCAGCACCACAAGCAAAAGCAGGAGGTTAAACTGGGGGAGACGAAGAAATGAAATCTGCTGTATAAAATAACTGCAGACAGTATGTTTAAATCAGGTATGTTTTGTACGATCAGATTAAGTAGAATGTTGTGTGAATTGCTGTGGATAGGATTCATATATATCATGGTGACTGTGGATGTCACTAAAACCCAACTCACTTGCTGTTAGAAATGAATTCAGAAAGAGACTTCTTAGTTGAAATCTTTGTCCCCCAAGGAAATGCTCAGAGTTGGAACATCAAAGACGTGACACAATCATGAGGTCTGTGACCTCATCAATGAGTCCACCTACTGATGAGCTCATAACTTGACAGGTTACTTTAGAATGACGAAAACCCATGAGGTAGAATCTAGTTGAAGGAAGAGGGCCTTTGAGAGAGGAAACCGTCCTTGTGGCCCCCTCCCTCTCTGCGTATGTGTCACCAAAGTGAGTTGCTTTGCCCTGCCCCCTCCCAACTTTGCATCTTGATGTCTTGTCCCTCCGCAAGCCCATGAACAGAGCCAAGTGATCATAAATTGAAACCTATGAACTATAAGCCCAAGCAAACCTTTTGCCATTTTAAATTGCTTCTCTTAGGCATTTTGTCATGATGATGACAAGCTGACTAATATGTTTGCCTTCCTACACAGAGATACATTGCTTTCTTCCAATATCAAATCATGGTTATGATAAGACAATATTTACATGCTATTTGACCACCAGAATTTTTTCCACTTAAAATTTACTTTTCTAGAAACCAGTGGCACCTACAACTTCTTTGGAGGAATTAGGAAAATTTCCTTTACAGTCAATCACAGAAGAAGCATGAAACATGTATCCTGGGCATTTGTTTCAATTGTTCATGATCAAGAAAACAGTTCTATGGCATGCCCCTCTTTCTCTTTCTCCCTTCCCCTTTCCTCGCTCTTTTTGGAGGTGAGGTGAGCAGTGGTCAACCCTAGGTTTTGCTAACCACAATAGAACTAAAAGTTGTCCAAAATGATATGGACACAGAAGATTCTTAAAAACCATCTCAAATAATTATGACAGTGACAATAATCTTATTAGATGTCATTTTAGTAATATTTTAATGTATTATCTGTGTATAGTATGGTTGGTATCATACTGATCACACATACATACATTTACATATACATACACATATACATCATATACATATTTACTTGCTTTACTTAAGGAAGTTGTGAGGGTAATATTTTATTATAGTCATCTTTTGGGTAAGGATAGATAAGCTCGGATGAGAGCAACCAGATGTCCAGATTTCCTTAGGATGTGGAATTTTTAGTACTGATCCCTGAAACATTCTGGACATCTTGAGATGAGTTGGTTGTCCTGTAAGAGTAATTCATTTGAATTTTGAGGGGTAAAGATATTTTTAAGTCTCCGATTTATTCATTTGGTTCTTCCATCTATCACCAATACAGCTCAGGATTATTGCTAATCACAGAATATCCTAGACTTTTTCTAATGGGAAGAGAGATCAAGGATGGAGTAAATTGGATTAATTGAAGATATCATCTGATAAGCATTGTCAGTAATGAAGTAGGTACACAGTTGTTATATAAATATCAGTAGCCCTCATGCATAGCAGAAGGGAAGGCCATCATCATGATACAAATGGCACCAAATACATGGATGTGAAAAGAAGGAAACCCTTAGACACTGAGGGTAGTGTATACATAAGTTTCCAGTCCACAAACCACTGTGCAAATGAAGCCCAGTCTCCCTTTATAGCACTTCCAATGTACCTACAGGCTCCTGGAAACTGACATTCAGAGCAGAGCCCACTCACCTGGGGAAGTGGGTAGAGATGACACTTTGATTGGACAGCGTCCTGCTTGCAAAATTCCATAGCATGGCACACCACATCAGCCTTCATAGCTTCACCGAGTCTGGCAGGAAATGGAGCAAAGCAAAAGCTATTAAGATCTCTCAGGCATTAGGAAGCAGAAGCTCTCTCAGAGAAAGTTAAATCCCCAGGATGGATTCTGATGCTCTCACAACCTGGCCTTAGAATTTCACCAGGTACATCTCCTAGACTGTGATTTCCTACAACACTCCTCTCTCCTGCTTCTTATTTAAGGTCCTGAAAACAAGATAGTGCACACAATCCCTGAGCTGTGAGTTAGCTTCTCAGAAAACATGCTAGTATTTTCAGGAGAAGCCACAAAAATAACTGGGAAAGGAAAAACAGAAAGAATACGATTAGATGGGAGGAACATTTAGAGGCTACTGGACCCAATAGGAAAAAGTACTTTGCTATACATAGTCTTATATACTTAAAATTGTTTTCTTAAGATTTAGTAACAATTTTGGTTTCTCTACAAACTCAGTTATGTTATGTGAATATGTTTTTGTTTTAACCCAAGTACAGGATATAAGATTGCTTCAGATCGTCCACAACAGCTAACTATGATTTGTCTTGTGTTCTGGCAGGGGCGTGAAGACAGTTTACATTTTGAACTCTGGGGGCCATTGAGAAGGTATAGAAATGCCAGAGCTCTGAGGATCTGCGGTGGCTGCTGCTCCCCTGCTGCTGCTGGTTTCTGCTACTGCATTTGATGTTTGCTGGATTGCTCGGTGCTTGTTGGACATATTCTGGTGACAAAGATTGGACTTGAAGGAAGGAATACAACACCGTTAATCAGTAGGAAGTAGTCTAAAGAGATCTACAACCCCTTTCTCCTCTAATCTTCTTTCTCACCTACCTAGTGTTGGGAGGTTGCAAGGGATTAGGATGAAGAAAGATGGCAGATATTAGAACTCAACAAAGTAGTCCAAAAGTATGGTTCCACTTAGCTATGATCTAAATCACCTCTTCCTTTTGTTTTGTTTTGTTTTCAAGGCAGGGTTTCTCTGTGTAGCCTGGGCTGTCCTGGAATTCACTGTGTAGTCCAGGCTGGCTCTAAACTCAGAAATCCTCCTGCCTCTGCCTCCCAACTTCTGGGATTAAAGGTGGGCACCACCAATGCCTGGCCACCTCTTCATTTAAGTTAAACATATCTGTTAGTCTTGTAAATGAAAAACATTATTGCTGACTTTTTTTTTTCTAGCGGATGCCATATCACAGTCATCTTCCAATACTATGGTTGTGTCTGGATATAAAGGGGCTACAATAAAATGTAATGGTTCATCTTCATCGTCAAGTTTAGTGTACTTAAAACAATCTAGGAGAAGCATCCTCCATGAGGACATCCACAGAGAGGTCACAGAGTGGTGCTATCTAGTGTTCTAGACTTAATGAAAGAGGGTAAAGGACAAAGCTTGATGATCCCTAACATTTCCCCTTTTACTTGTTAACTGGAGATGCAACATGACCTTGACTTATGCTTCCACTGCAGTTATTAACTATATCCCCTCAAATCTTGAGCCAAAATAATTTATTCTCCCATAAGTTGTTTCTTGCCAGGTATTTGGTCAGAGCAACTAGAAAAGTAACTAACACAGAAAATTGTTATAAAGAAATGAGTTTATTACTGTGACTTCCTGACCATGTAGCTCATAGGCCTTCTGAACTTGTTTATAATAGAAATTTAGAAGAGGTTAGAGCTGTAAGCTAGAGTAAACAGAACATACTGGGTAATTCTTATGAGAGTTCAAATGACAAAAATGCTTAAGTCAGAAGGACTCTATTTGTAAGGTTCCAAAGAAGAAAAAGTACTACCTGAAATTAGATTAAATGTAATTTATAATATATTCTAGCAAATAATCTGGTTGGGTTTTGTATATCCCTTAAAAAATCTGAGTAAGGTTGAATTCAAAAGTAATGAAATACATTGGTTTATGGAAGAAATTTCATTATTTCATTCAGGCTGTGGCATGATTATTACTTTCTTTACTTAGGGAGGCTTAGAGTTCAAAGCAGAATGCCATGTAACATATTCTGGTGGTGAATGAAGGAATATGAGAAAGTTTATGGCTGAAGACAAGGTGGTTGTGGACAAAGCATCTTTAATGGTTAGAATAACACTACTGAAGATACAATATGAGTTTCATAGTGACATCGGGAAAGGTAAGAGTATCCCACCTATTAAAAGCTCCATGGCATAACAGTGCAAATTCCTTTTGAAATAAGACATCTAAAACTTAGAGACGTCAGGTTAGTATCCTGAAAACAAGGGCAGACTAGGGAAATACTTTTTCTAGGTTCAGCCTTCTACTTAGATGCTGCTACATCTGTGGTACAAGGAATAAATTTTAAACTGGTAACAGAACTTGGCATTGTTCACATGCATAACATAAGAGCTATAGAGTCATAAAAGCTTGCCAATACCGTAGAAGGACACCAAGGTCCAGCAATGAATATCAGAGTCGGATTATGAGTGTTGACTCATGAATAGACTGTACATGAAGTAGAAGAGGTGAAGCCTAACTCGCAATGGGGTCTCCAGGACATGGCAGGGACCAATCTGGTGCAGGAGACATTTGTTGACTAAATTAGCAAGCATTGCAGAGAGACTGATCTAAGTGGGAGGTCAGAATTGCCACAGGTAATGGGACTTGAAGGCTGACTCTAGTCAACTCCGTTGGGGAACAGAAGATATTTAAGAAAGCGTTTTCTTCAGATCTTCCTTAAATGTTTGGGAGAATTCAACATGAATCTGTCTAGTTCTGGGATTTTCTTTTGGGGGAGACTTTTAATAGCTGCCTCATTCTTGTTCTGTAGCTACTAAACTGTGTCAACAGGCATCAAATGTTGGCAGGTTATATGCATTTAGAAATTTAACCATAGCTTGTAGAGTTTCCATTGTCTAGGAATGTAAGATTTCAAAGTATTCTCCAATGATCTTCTGGACTCCTTTGGGATCTGTTGTAACAGTTCCCTGTTTGTCTTTCATTGTGTCAATTTGGCCATTCATTCTTTTACCTTTGGTTTGTCTACAGATTGGTCAACCTTGTTAATATTTTCAGAGAATCAACTCTGCATAATGCTATTTGTTATTTCAGTCTTTCTCTCACTAATTTCTCCCGTGACGATGTTTAGTTTTTCTGTATGCTGCATTTGGATTTCGTTTCTAAGTTTTCTAGACCCTTGATGTATAACATTAGATTTTTTTTTAGAACTCTCTGATATTTAAGAAATATAAACATTTAAAGGCACAAACTTTCTTTTTAAGCTACCTTGTCTAGAGGTTTTGGTAGGCTATACTCTCATTTCCACTTAATTTAGGAATTAAAACACATTCATCCTTGATTTCCTCCATATAAAATATATAAAATGTTGTTGATATGTTGTGTGCTTTACTTATAAAATTTCATTTCTGATTTTTAATTTTGAAGACATATCTAAATATGAGAGTGAGGTTTTTGAAGTGTTCATTTATTATTATATGAGGACACATGGCAGTTTATGACTTTTGGTGTTCAATTTTTAAAAAAATGGACACCCATGAGTTGGTATATACATATTTATAATAATTATATCATCTTGATGAATTGTGCCTTTTACTAATGTGTGGTGGCCATCTTTATCTTTCTTGACTAATTTTAGTTTGCAGTCCAGTTTATCAGACTTGAGAATCAGACCAGCTTAGATTCCACTCCTATTTGCTTGATAGGTAGTTTTCCAACATTTAACTCTCAAATTTTTGGATGTCCTATTTCATTTTGTGAGTTTCATAGATGAAAACATTAATTGTATCCAATCAGTCTACATGCTTCATTCATGTTATGGCCATTTATGTTAAAGGTTATTATTAAACATTTGCTATTACTGGTTCAATGCATCACTCAATCCTAATAAGAGAAGCTTCTTGCAGTAGATGGAAATTAACACAGAGACCCATAACTAGACAATGTGAAGACAGTGAAAGACCCCAGGGCACTCAATCCTAAATGGAATATCTCTATCAAACCCCTCTCTTCAAGGCTCAGGGAGCTATGCAGAAGAGAAGGCAGAAAGAATGTAAGGAGCAGAGGTGAAGTATGATGTCTGGGAGCAGGAGATCCTGAAAAGAGCCCTTTAACTGAGCTAGTACAGGGCGAAAGGAGAGAGGAGAAAGCCTGCCTCATTTTGAAGATTCAGTTTCTCTCTCTCTCTCTCTCTCTCTCTCTCTCTCTCAATTTTTTATTGATTCTTTGTGAAATGTACATTCTGTATCCAATCCCACTCATCTCTCCTTTCCTTTCTATCTTCCCTTCATTCTTGCAACCTCCCTTACTCAAAAGAAAAGAAAAGAAGAACAATAATTAAAAAAAAAAATCCTGTCATGGAAGCTGCCATATGTCAAAGGGTATCACACAGTATACCAACTTGTCCACACATCTTTACTTGCGTATGTTCATTGCAATGAGTCATTGGTCTGTTTCGAGGCCTCTGGCTTCTGCTACACTATACTGGATCTTCATGGGGATTCCTTTCAGATAGTCTGTTGTTGCCCGGTGTCATGGAGATCCTGCAGCTCTGGATCTGTGGGACCAGCCTTTTCAAGTACTCCTGCAGACTATAGATGGGATGGATATTGGGGTGTGCCAACTCAGAGCCCTGGATATAGGTCTGGGAGATAGCTGAATTGGTCAGCCTGCCAACTCTCCTGCTCCCATAGCACCAGGATGAGCACTGTTTTGGCTAGCTCACCCAATGTCACAGCTGGCAAGGGACAGAAGCAACTCTCCTGCTCTCAAGTACTCAGGACAGGCTCACCTGTGCCTTTGCCACCAAGATCAGCTCTACTGTGCTGTCTAAGGGACAGTGCAGGGCCAGTTCTCCCGAGTTCACACCTTTGGGGCCAGGTCCCTCACTCCTCTACCACCAGCGCCAGCTCTACTGTGTTGCCACAGTGAGGTGCAAGACCTGCTCTCTCAAGGGCCGAGACTGATGAAGGGCAGGGTCAATTCTTCCACTCTCATGACCTCAAGGCCAGCTCTCTTCCCTGCCTCAGACAGCGAAGGGCAAGGAGGAAAGGGCATCTCTCCTTTGCCCAAGACACTTCCAGCAGACTAGAGATGGGCCCAGCTCTCCCTCACTTACACCCTTGGGACTAGCTTATGAGTTCCCCAGATGTCAGGATTAGCAACTCTGCTGCCCAGGCAAGGGATGGGGCCAGCTCAGCACAGAGCCTAAGGTAGTAGTCTAGACCGAGGTCATCTCATGGCCTTTCCTTGTAACCTGGGCCTGGAACATCAATATAGACCTCAGCTGCCATAGGACCATAGACCCAGACATGGCCCCCAGCAGCAGCATGGGCTTGAATGTTTTTGTGGCCTCAGGTGGCAGGCCAGGCCACTCAGATCAGCATTATCCCTTACCCCTCCTCCAGGCAGTTTAGCCCTCAGATATCCATATAGTCTCCAATGGCATCCCAAACTATGAATATCCCCCTTGGATTCTGGTGGTAACTTGGGCTACAAATATCAACATGGACACAAGTTGCAGCAGGACCATGGCCTCAGTCGTGGCTGGTGGCAGCCATCCTGGGCCAGGATCTCATCATGTTTTTATCAAGTCCACCTTTCTCCACTGTGTACAAACCCTTGGCTTTGCTTTCTCCTCCTTCTTTTCACCACGCACTCCATCTTTCCCATATCTCCAGCACACATTCATCCATCATAGCAGTGCCTGCAGTGAGCACTTGGGTGTCTTTCTTCACTCTTTTATGGATCTTTATTGTGAACCTTTGATTTTCTTTTTAATAGTCCTCCACTTTCACGAATTGCACAATTGGATTTCCCATACTTGAGGAAATCTCAGGGCTCAGCACATCCTCATTGATGTTGGTAAGCCCTGCCCAGAGAAAAATCACCTTCCTAATCATAAACTTACCCTTTTCTGGGGAATATTGTGGGTTTTTTCTTTTCTCACTATGTAACCCTGGGTGACCTGGAACTTGTAGAACAGGCTGGCCCTGATTTCACAAAAGGAGTCTACCTTGCTTTGTAGGAGCAGGGACTACAGGTGTGAATATACCCGGTTTGAGTTTAATCAACTCTGTAATTATTTTGTGAAGAACGGAGTTACAATGCTTTTTACTTTTTATGTCAATAAAAGCTATTATGTTTAAACCATGCTATAATTATTATAATTTCTGCTCTTTAGTTTTCTTATGAAAATGTCCTTTCCTGATCTCTGAAGGCTACTGCACCTGAAAAGCAGGGCTAGTGACTTACAGAGAAGCAACAGTGAGTACCAGGAAGCAAGATGAGACTAAGAGAGGCAGCAGCTGGATTTTCTGAAGTGCCAATGAGAACAGCAGAGGTCAGGAGCAGACAGGAGACCTTCACCTGGATACTGCTTTAAATGGGATTTCTACCTATAAGGCAGAAAAAAATAATCTCTTCCTGCACGTCATGGCCTTAATATTCACTTCCCAAAACTTACTTGTTAAGACCTATCCTTCATGAATTATATTGACAGTGTAGGGAGAGGCTCTGCTTGGGAATAGAATAGGTGCCCATTTATAACCAAGGCTCAAGGAGCTTGTTTGCCTAATTTGTCTTATGACAAAGAAAGAAAAGAGGCAGTATCTATGGAGCAAAGAGTGGACCCTCCCAGGCATCTAATCTACTGATACCTTGATTATGTAGCTCAAGTCTCTAGATCCATGAGTGGTAAATTTCTGGTTTTTTTTTTTTTTTTTTTTTTTTTTTTAATTTCCACTGTCAGGTGTTTTGTTATAAAAGTTCGAACAGTTCAAGACACTGAATGGCAAGTTTTGGAGGGAATGTCTTATTTCTCAGGTTCCCTCTTTATAGAATCCCATGGCTATGGCTATGGATAGAAATGTAATTGCTACATAATTAGTCCATGAATTATTGAGAACTGACTAGTATGGGAT